>PDLM01000048.1:0-12953 GCA_003369665.1 Coleophoma cylindrospora | reverse complement strand
GGTCACCCACCCAACTACTAATCTACCGATCTGAGGCTTATGTATGGCAGAGCGGACGGGATGCCCAGTTCTCCTCAGTCTATGGTCGTATGTGGCAGATTTTCCGTGATCTTGATTTATAACCCACCAGATTCCATAGTAAAAGATAGAAACAGGAAAAAAATACAAACATGTAGCAGTAGGTATTCGCTGGTGGTCATCCACCTAATTACTAATCTACCAATCTGAAGCCTGCCCTGTGTATGGCGGTATGGACGGGATGCCTAACATCAACGAAATCAAGAGCTGGCAGCCGGACAAGTTGAGCTATCAGCTATACCCGACCGGCGAGAGTGTAAGACTCGTTTACGCCATCACATTTCATATGAATAAGTTTAAGGATCGCCATCCAGCACTAAAATATAGTTTTACGCTCAACCAATGGTTGGATGACATACATCGCCTCGGGATATACGGGAACAGACCACTGTCTGATTCAGTCGAAGCAAGGTCGAGGTACGGTGAAATTATTCATCTTTGGAAGGGAAGGATATACATTCATACCGAAGATGGGTATCTAGGATCAGCTCCTCCTTAGGCTCGGCCAGGTATGGGCGTTTAATGAACTTGGACTTTTCTCTATTTTTGCTATTTTGCTGATTAAATTTAAGGAGATTTTATCTGCGTCTTGCTCGGCTGCAACACCCCAATGCTCCTTCGAGAGCGAGAGGACGGAACCTTCATCGTCACTGGCGAATGCTTCGTATATGGCATTAACGATGCTATTGGTCTACTAGGTCTAATGCCGAAGCCGTGGGTGATTACACAAACTATGGCTAACGATGGAAGGGCATACTACTAATTCTTCAACCCATAGACTGGAATGAAGACCTGTGATGATCCAAGACTGGATTCTAACTTGGAGTGGGAAAGGTTAGCTCATAAGCTAGAGCAAGACGACCCAAAGTTCTACGACTACTTCAAAAACAAGGAAATAGGAGAAGTCATGAACTCGGATCTAAGGTTATCACTAGAGAACTTGATCTACAGAGTACCTAATCTGAGGATTTTTCGTTAAAATGATACTGTGCGATTTTGCGAGCGATAGTATCTTAGGATCAAGCCTATGCGTTTGGAGGTACCCTATCGTTCTGTATCGCACGTGCCTCAATCTTGCTCTATGAACTGTGCGGGTTGTAAAAGGGATCACTTTGACTATCTCGTCTGTCTTGAATCCATGGAAGACTATGGAAAGAATCTGTTGTGCTGGGCTGGGACTTGGAAAGTCGAAGGGCCATTTCAGGCTTGCAGAGTATTGCAGAGTTGGAGGAAAGGGAAGTGAAAGGGAACGCAAAGGCAACGGACAAAGGGAACTCAAGCGCCTGAGTGAGCCCTATGGGTCATAATCAGTCAACTGCTCTCTAAACAGGCTGCTGTTAAGGAGTGCCAGGAGGCTTTACTTCGAGGTGCTGGTTCCGTACGATTCACGGCTCCACTATGCTCATTTTCTTCACAATAAAGTCCGGACGCTGGATCTGAATTATATTGTACTGTATATTATTAGCAGATTTGCTTCCAAATGTGAAGGAATGATAATTGTAACTACTGTGGAAATCAATTTTAGGAGACTGAGCAACAAATACAAGGCTTAACTTAGCTGATTCTAAGACTGATTGTTGAGATTATGTAAGGTTGGGTCACGTAATCCAAAATGCCCTGATTGGGCTTAGGTCAATTTATAGGGTTGATAACAATTACAACATGTCATAATGCTTCGATAAGTGAGAAGGCAAGTGATAGGACATCCAAGTAGGGAAGTCATCATATTATCTTTGTTCACATCCACGCCGACGTATCCTCATTCATTGAAATGCTTACCATTATTTTATCTTCAAGCCAGAAGGTTATGCAGGCCTGGGTTTCCCCCACGCTTTCACCATCTATGCTACCTGCTGCTGTTATCCTGCTAGCCTTTGTGATATGGCCGATATATCGATTGGCATTTTCGCCAACTAGAAAGCTACCTGGACCATGGTACACCAAACTTGCCAGCTTTTTCATGCAATACCACGCTTTCAAAGGGACAAAACGGCTCTGGATACATAATCTCCATCTCAAATACGGCAACGTGGTCCGCCTTGCTCCACACGAGGCTTCCTTTGCAAGTGCGGCGGCTGTAGCGGAAATTTACACATCCGGTGGTGGGTATGCGAAGACAGACCTGTACTCTCTCTTTAAGCAAGAAGGCCATACGTAAGTAGATGCATCTTAGAACTCAATAGAGCACCATTAATATTTCTAGAAATCTTTTTACAGCTCTGGACAAAAAAGACGTAAGTAAGGTGGAGATAGAGGCAGAGAATCCATCTGATTGTATTTCATAGCATAATGAAAAGAAGAGAAGGTTTGCGGATCTGTATTCCAACACAAGCATCCTTGGTTCCTGCGTACTCGACTCGATAAGGGATCGCGCTGAAACCTTTACATCAGCATGCAGCGAGATAGCCAGTGCAGATATTTATGTGAGTGAAGTTCGCATCGAGCGTCTCAATGCGAATGACCTAATTTGTGTATAGCTCTATCTTCACTGCTATGCGTTGGACTGTGTTACTGCTGCACTGTTTCACCCTTATGGAACACAATCTATTGAAGGCGGAAGCGACAAAGAGATGGTACGCTGTCTGTCATACCACGACAGTCGGAGGGGTGCGTGTAGAATTTGATTATCTTCCAAGAAAAATATGAACCGCAGCAGCTGATTATTTTGACAGCAATGGTTCTCCAACACTACCACCCTTGGATCTTGTATTTCTATAATATGTTCTTCCGCGATGTTTCGAAGGGAGGCCCACTGATTCACAATTATGCCTGGACATCTATGCGCAAGGGCAATCATTCAGACTTCACCCTGGCAGCTCGACTGCTGGAGTATCCTAAGATCGGTCTTTCAAATATGGTGGCAGAATGTCTCGATCACATCGGTGCAGGCATTGATACAACAGGCGATACGCTTTGCTTCTTAATGTGGGAATTGTCACAGCCTTATAATATGAAAAGGATGGAGAGGCTAAGTAAAGAGCTTCGAACGACCAAGGCAGATGGTAGATTGGAGAATCTACCATATCTCAGCGCCGTAATACAAGAGGCCTTAAGACTATGGGCCCCGGGTACTCTGCCCTTGCCTCGTTATGTACCCAACGGGGGTAGGGTTATCGATGGGTACTTTCTCCAAGCTAAAGTTATAGTGAGCTGCCAGTCATACACTTTACATCGATTTGATTCTACAGCTTTTGAGGACCCTGACACTTTCCTGCCGGAGCGGTGGTTGGAGGATGAAGGTAGCACTGAGCGGCAGCGTCTCTTCTTTGCATTCGGTTCTGGTGCTCGCACATGCATCGGCAAATAGTAAGTGCAGGACTTTATAATCAAGCTCAGGCTAATTCCTATAGTCTCGCTCTTGCAGAAATGCGAGCTCTATTATATAGTGTTTACTCACAATTTCGCACGCGACCAGCGGATGATATGCATGCCTCAATGAAATTGTCCGATCAATTTATAACCTCTCGACCAGAGGGCATGTGCTGCAAGCTGGCGTTTGAGAGGCTAGACAGCTGATTGTAGTCCTACATGATGCCTTAATCATTCGTTGAAGAATACTTATGAAGTATTAGGAAGGCTCCATCAGATAACCTATTTGCTATCTAGTGAAGACCTTTGATGAGAAGGTAGTTGTTTGTTAGAAATCAAATTATCAAGGACAGCAATTTAGGTTTGTAGAAACTTACTTGACGTAAGTTGATATTTGTTGTAGAAAATTGCAACACATTCATGTAGTGTGTAGTACTCGTATGGCAAGGAAATCGGTCAATTATAGATAAACTGGTACCTGAGACAGCGCAGTTTGCATAGAATTTGCATGGTTCAGGATCATTTATTACCACTTATTCAGCATTCTCTTCTTGGTAGTGATTTGGGCCAAGGCAGAGCGCTTCGGATTTGGCGTTGTACAAAACTTCTTCCTCCAAGAGTATTTTAATGGATCATTTCTCAACTCCAGAGGTCACTTGCGGTGCTTGTTGATTATGGATCAATGTGTCTGTATCTTGGTTGACTAGTCAAGACTATACGCACTACAGAACTCTAATATTCGTTCTCTCAAATAAAGGAAACTCTTGCACATCAGTGGTCTCCCAGTTTCCAATACGTACCCAGCAAACCCTTTCCGAGTCTTGTAGGCTTACACTCTGCAGTATGATGCCAGTTAAGGTATCTCGTATCTTCGCGAGAACAACTGCAAGTCGTGAGGTTGCAGGTGGCCCATTTTGCAGACACTCTTGAAGATCACAGGAAAGTATGTCAGTTCCTCCTCCCTGCAGTGCAATATTTACAAGTGCCTTAATCGGTCGGTTACAGTCCTTCTCACTATCTAACAGGACTGTAGCTTTAGGAATACTGACACTGCCGTCCACGTTGATAGTCCAAGTCTTTAGTGAGGGATGGTCTACTGTGTCTCCGTACCAGTCTGGGTGCAATCCTGATCCGCTCAGCAAGTGATAGCCTGGGGGGCCAAATGGCAATAAAGACCCCCGCACGTCTTCGGCTGGAAGCTTAAGAACATCTAGACCATAGGAAGAAAAGAATTCTGACCCAATTTTGGAAACCGCCTCATTCACAAATGCAAGCGGATAGCTTCCCAAAACTAAATCACGATCTGGCGGGGCCTCTCCGTATCTTTGGAGATGGTCTACATACCAGTCCGTCACACCCATGGCCGACATAATCGCATCGGCTCGACGTTTCTCACATTCACGAGTAGCCCCTAGGCCAAGAATTCCTACCCGAGATATTTGCACATCAGTTCCAGAGACCATAGTCTGAACGAATGCCAGCTGACCAGCAGAAAGAGGCCAGTCCCTGAACTCCGTCGGCTGTACCAAATAGGCCTCCCTGTTAATACTATAAAGAGTTAGAAGTTGGTAAAGACCAATGGGCGTCCCCTTCACTACTTCAAGGCGCTCCCATGTTTTGTTGCAGAAGATAATATCAGGGCAGAGGCAGGACTCTTGCAACGTCCAAGTAGAAGACAGCCAAAGAGCGAATTCACTCGAGTTAACTATGAGCTCATTGCATGCCCGCGCATTTTCGGCTGCCGCCGCCAAGTTACTTTCGACGTCATATATATCTCCATGTGATCCGGCGTACATGAAATGTAGACACAGCCATCTCACAGCTGCGTCAAGATTATGCCAGGAAGAAATTGTGTTGATCCAAGCTATGCATGAAGAGGCGTGGTGGAATATAGTGGCTTGCCGCGAGACTTCAGAGAGATATTCGGGACTATTAGGGTCCTGTGGAAGGCATAAGAGGTCGAACCAGACAAAGCGTGATTCCAACCTTGCTTCAAGTAGTATGGTTGGGAGTTCCTTTACGTCGAACAAGGTGTTCTCGGGAATTTTCCATTTGTCTACACCGAGGACTTCTACCAAAGACAGTGGGTCTTTCTTTCGTCGCCCCCAGGTGTGGCTAATGCAGGTGTATGTGATAGGATGGGGGTCAAGCTTGAGCAAGTCTTCAACCTTCTTTGTTCGGCGCTCAAAAGTGTCCCATAAGTATAGTGGCAAACAGTCTGCGTTTCTGTTGTCGCTCACCTCCTTGGATAGCCAGGGACAATTATCGATGCATGCCGGCAAGGATCTACTACAATCCTGCAATAGACCAGTGGCGTCTGTAGCCTGTAGCTCAGATAAGACCAGTATCCCAGCCTTTTGAGCCATGGCGTGTTCGAATGCCATTCTGCGGTTGCCATCTTGGCCGCGAGATGACCCAGTAGTCCACCCAGCCGGGTTAAATTCCGCATCCCACAGTGAAAAGAGGGCTTCCTGATAGACCGAATTTTGATGTTTTAGGTAGTCAATTGGAAGCCTAGGGGCTTCTTTGATAAATGTTCTTGCGGCAGAGGACAGTGTAGCATCTTGGTATTCTCCATTCCACCAGTCTTTTAGCAACTTCCAAGATTGCCGCTGACAGTCAGAAAGCGACAGATTAAATTGCCGACACTCCTCGGCCGAGAAAGAGCTTGCCGGACGAGGTTCGCGCACTATGGTTGCATCGAAGGTGGGGGGGTGTATTGTGTCAGAGAGCTCTTTGCAAGACGCCTGCATCAAGACTGCAAACGTATGAAATGCATCGCGGCCAATGGCCCAGCCTTCTTCCACCGTTATATCCAACGCTATTAATGGTTCGAGATCAGATTTACTGGAAGGGACTTGTCCCCGTAGAAACAGCCGTAACTTCATCCACAGTGCGCATCTTGTGGGCTGAATGTGGGGACTTTCCAGCTGCTGCGGAGGAGGACCGTGACGACCGTCTTCTCCTGCCGTTTCCCAGTATCCCGGACTCCAAATTCTTGACGCACTTGTCATGACTATTTCGTAGAATGATAACGTGTAATTCAAGACAAAGCCTGATCGTTCTTGCTTTTGTCGTATCGTTGTTGGGACTTGTAAGTTTTGAGCCTTGCGATCATGCTAGATTCAGTCACGAGGATGCTAAAGGTCCATAAAAGCTCAACATTCTGAGTACTCTTGGCTTTCTTAGTAACGCTATTAGCCAAACCCGGTTGTCCGAGGGTTATTTTACACTTATGTTTGGAAGTTTTTCCTTTATAAGTTTTCTAAATGACGCTTCCAATAATAAAATTTGAAAAAGAGAGGAGGGTAGTTATAGATACAATTTCTCTAGCCTTACAATATGTAAGTCACCCATCGGTACATATTTACAACAGTTACGTGGTAATGCCGAGTCACGTGTGGGAGCGGGGTTAAAGATAAAGAGATCTAGATCTTAGGTTAACTTATAATACTTATCTATAAAGGTACAGAGAGGTAAAGAATAAGGTACTAAGATGGTTTTGTTCTAGCTCGAGTAGAAAAGGTGATTTTCACTTATAGAACTGTGTCATCTTACTTTCCTATAGCACTTGCTTTCCCCGACTGGAAGCGCAGTGCCGTAGGGAGGGACTATCCAGAAGTGGGAATACTTCACTTTCAATTGCGAATATCTCTACGTGAGATATGCATTGCTTTTATCCCTCTGTGGCTAGTTTTGCGGACGCCCCATTTCGTGCCCGACTCATCTCTTGCCTTGCAACTGGTACGGCGCACAAGCACAGGTGTAATTAATGACACATTTGAAGGTATACAAACATCGTATTGATATCAGTTCCGTCGTACTCGTCGGCAGCAGTCGGCAGCGCGTGCGGGCATGCCGTGTTCAGTCGGGCGATAAGCAGGCCGTATCTCATATCACCACGCCAAGTACTTAAAAGTCTTGGAAAAGTCTTGGAAATCTCCTGGAGCGTCGACAATGAACATAAAATCCTGAATAGAATCAGAGAGCCAAGTATTATAACCCTTGGAGGCCCACATTCAATCTAAGCTTTCGCACCTACACTTTCGGCCACGCCGACGATTAGACCAATAGATTTTATTTTTTTCAGCGCCTAGAAGTCACAGACACGATAATGTGATGAAGATAGGGGACTCGGTGCGCTCCGTTATATACAGCACTATAATTTCTATAGGTGTGATCCTTATCAGATAGAGCTTTTTTTGAAGATAAGTTTGGTTGTATGAATGTTTTCTAGAGTATATATGCGTCTAAGCAATTTAATACTCAATATGACTTGATCTTTCCTTTCATCATTATCTGCTCCGTTCGACCATAGTTGGCCTGCCTTTATCTTCCAAAATGCCATCCCATGGCCTGTCAAGCGCCTTATGGCTGGTCTGCCTCACAGCCGCAGTTAACTGTGCAACGATTGGCTATGACTATAGCATGATGTCCTCTATAAATATTCTAGTTTGTTATTGCCTGCATTTCCAATACCTCTTGATCATTCCTAATCTGTCATCGATCCCTAGGGCGCCTTTACGACCAAATTTGGGGTTACTGCAGAGACTAAAGGCCTTTTCACTGCCATTCAAAACGTCGGTTCCATTGCCGGTGGATTCTTCGCTGGATCTATCGTTGATAAGTTTGGCCGCAAAGGCGGTATCCTTACATCGTCATGCATCGCCCTCGTTGCTTGTATTCTGCTCTCAACGGCCACAACAAAAGCTCAATTTTTCGTCGGACGAGTCTGTGTCGGAGTTTCTAAGTCGATCGATGTTGCATCCGTACCAACTTACTTAGTCGAGATGGCGCCCCCTAATCGTCGTGGATTGGTAGCAGGCTTCTACTGGACCTGCTGGCTCCTCGGTGCAATTATCGCCGCAGCTGTCGGCTATGGTGCCAGATCAATCGGAGGGGATTGGACCTGGCGTACAATTTGTATCGTCATGTGTGCACCGGCTCTGTCATGCATTGCGCTGCTTTTCTTCATTCCAGAGTCTCCGCGGTGGTTGATGTCAAAAGATCGATATGAAGAAGCTCTTGAAATTCTGGCTAAGTACCATGGTAACGGCGATAGATCTCATCACTTGGTAGTGTCCGAGTTCCGGGAAATGAAGGAAAACATGGAATTTGAGAAGTTAAATCACTATGACACCTGGGGAGCATGGTGGAAGGCATTCAACAACAAGAGCAATCGCCATCGTGGATTCGTCTTGGTCAGTCTGGGAATTTTCGAGCAGACAGTAGGATCAAGCATCATCACATACTACCTCAGTAGTGTTCTTACACTTGCCGGGATTACAGATGAGAAGCAGCAGTTTGCAATCAACCTAGGCCAGAATTGCGTTGCGTTTGTTTCGGCACTCGTTGGAATAACCCTTCTGGACAAAGTTGGCCGCGTTAAGATGATGATCTTTGGCTCGACGTTCTGCGCCGCAATTCTTGCCTGCATGGCTGGTCTGACAGCCCAGCAAACTCATAACCAAGGTGGGCGTATTGGAATTATCGTTATGGTCTTCCTGTTTCAAATCGGATATTCGTCCACCTGGACGCCTATTTCATTCTCTTACTGTGCGGAGATCCTCAACTTTAATATCCGCGCAAGAGGCATGGCGTATGTTTACGATCAAAGGCTACAAGAGGGAATCTTACTGACCTAATACAGATTCTACAATATATTCACATCATCTACTGGATTTATCAACCAATACGTCATTCCGCTTGGCTTGGCACGTCTAAAGTATAAGTATGTATCTCGATGCTGTTCAGCTTTCCTAGAATCACGATCTAACCAATGAATTAGATTCTATATCATTGGTATCGTCTGGAACGTCTTTATGGCAGGCATTATTGGCCTTACCTATATTGAAACGAAAGGCCTCACTCTCGAACAGATAGAGAAGCGATTTGAAGGTGTTCCACTGAATGAGCTTGGTGACATTATCGAAGCCTATAACAGCGAGAAACCACTAGACGACTCTGAAATCCCTTCAGAAAAGCTCGACAAAGAGCCAGCCACATCGCTGGCTACTAAGGTTTAAGAAATTGGATCTGATCTAAATTAAATATCTTACTTCACGTCACTAGTGGTTTAAGGATCGTGGCGTGATCAAGTCCGCGTTAGAGTATAATAGCTAGATATCATAGGATATATTGAGATTTCTGGTATTTGACACGAGATTATAACTATAGCTGATTAAGCTTCATCTTTGATCAAACTCGCTACCAACGCCGAGATAATCTTTGTCATAGTAAAAAGCGTATGTTATATAGCCCTCGAGGTACTAGCGGTTTCATATTCTGCAATTTGGAACGGCAGTAGTGCAACAAGACTAACGCGGCTAAGTATCGATGCTAAATACACTATAATAGACCGTAAAACAAACAAACAGATGTAAGATTATGAATTAGCTATAGAGTTGTCCTATATTGATACATCCAACACCGTCTTTTCTGTCACAAGTACCCGCAGAGCCTATCTGATTGTTGTCGTTACCCTTTGAGCCCCACCACAATCTTCCGTCCTCATCCATACTCCAGTCGTCAATCAAGTCTACTAAAGTCTGAAGATGGCCGTAAGTGGCAGGTTGGGGACCCTTATGGTGTTTCATTGCAATTGCTCGTCCAAAAATTGCTAGTACAAGTGCCATTGCACTGAGCACTAGAAATGGAAGCGGGGCAAATTCGATCATTATTGCCGGGAATTGAATGACGATAGCCACTGACCCAAAAATCCATTGAGCGACTGGCTTGAAGATAAAGAGGAGAAACCATGGTATACTCGATGTTGCTGATTGTAGAGCGCCTATTTTTATTGCCGCACCTTTTGCCTGGTAAGCATTGCGCCAGGCGGATTCATCTCTCCAGACGTTGATCAACAACTCCGCACAATGCAGGACCATCACGATAAAGGCTTGCATCATGCTTCCGAACATCATAACGACGAATAACTGCAGTGGTCCCGGCGCATGTAAGCCCCAGTACCACAGGACTTGCGTCTGTAGCCCGCCACCATTGGGGAAGAAAGACAGCCCCGGAAGCCGGTTTGTTGTATAATCAACAACGACAAGGATGACTCCTAGTGCAAAACAGAAAAGAAACATGAAGAAGAGGAATCTAACTACGTGATTTGCCGTCTGATAGGCAGAATTCATCGGCTTCTGTCTCGACGATGGCGCAGTGGGCTGGGCTGGGGAATTCGTTGCCTGTACAGGCATCATTGCACGCCCAGGTCGGTGGACAAGCAAACCGCTTTGAGCACAGGCCAAGGCGGTGTTGATTGGATTGGGACTCCAGCTAAGAATCCGAGCTCGATTATGACAGAAGCTGATTGTCGAGATGATGGACAGTACGAGCAGTCCAATTCCTAACATTAACAACGCTGTACCATTAACATATAAGGAGGAATCCCGGAGATTGGTGAAAGTCTGAGAAGCTCCTGTATAAGAGACTATCAAACATATAGCTGCAGCCACGTTTGCAAACCGAGTGTTCGCGGCAGACGATTTTGCGTTTGTGAACAGTCGCAAGTTGGAGTTGAAGTGTAGTCGTCCTTCGTGATATAGCGCCCAACGTAAAGAAATGGCATGAACATAGCTTAAGGACTCGGTACATAGTGTTATCAGGATATTGAAGAGAAGCGGAACTGCCTTTATCGCCTCGCTGGAGAGGGGGAGTTGTCGAAATCCTCCGATAGTATTTTCTTCGAGAGCGGAAGATGGGATGACAACTACGGCGCCCGCAATCATTATAAGCGCGAGGACGTACGAAAAAAACACGCCGACGAGACATAGTAGTCGCGTCGATGTAGCCTTGTCGTAAGGTGGAAGATTTGCAGGTGTTGGTTCATCGTCAACTTCGCAAGCCTGCACGTATGGTGGTTGTTTTGAATGCTCCATCATTGCTCTGCGAGACAAATAGTTCACTGAACTGCTGTTGGTAAAGTAAGGTTAGAAAAGGAAGACCTAAATGTTTATACCCAAAATCAAGTGCATTATCTTATATTACTCCTTGGCCTGGACTTCAGCCACATGGCTATTCTTTCAGCTACAATATTAGTGTCCAGCAGTAGTGGTAGTCTGGATGTAGAGCCCTTCCCTGATATAGATTAGAGTTTGCTCTAGTATAACCGCACCGCCACCACTTCAGTTGACTACCTCCTCCTTAGGCATCTTTACCACCGTGCTCTACCATACCTAGTTAGACTAGTAGACCGGCTTCATTTTAGTACTCTTTGAACATATTTAGACAGTATCCCCATGCGTGTCACGCTTCTCACATACACTGGTGCAAGTCAAGCACAAAGTTACAGAAAAAGGCTCTGGATATCTGGAATCATTGCAATCCTTCCTTGTGAATTGTCCGGTTTCCAAGTATTATTTACGAAATACTGATTAGAATGTCGTTTCCGTCTGAAGGTGATGTCTACATCAAGCAATTTAGTATGCGAACTACATTAGGTTCCGCTGCTGCAATTATCGTACTAATAATTATCAAATCAGAAGTATATTTTATGAGAAGCAGCCAAGTTCCGACACAGGGAAAGCATTTACTATCAGACAGTGGGTACCCTAATTTGAGCTGACTTTGTGACTTTGGCCTCCGTTTTTGCCTTCTTGTTGGATGGATTTGTGCAATAAAGGACCAAGAAATACATACTGTTTACTTCATCCTTATTTGACATATTTTGAGTCGTATCAGTATTCATCTGTGTATCCCTAGCACATTATTCGAGCAGCATCCATAGTCGTATGGGCAGCTAAGTTATCTTATTCTAGAAGAGAATTAAGCATCGGAGTCAAATAGCTGCTAAGTAACGAATGGAAGATTGGGCTTCAAATTTTATAGTCGACTCATTTCTCAAACTAATTGCATTTTTAGCTGTAGTTCATATCTAAACCCACTAAAATATACAGATACGATGCTATGGCATCCGTAGTCAATCTAGTCAAGAAGTTATAAAATATTCTCACGGCCGTCAAGTATGGACCAAGAGACCTTCCTTAATGTGGCTTAGCAGGCCTAGTCGTGCAAGGTCGAATCACTCACGAGATTATGACTGCCTTGAGTTCTTCTCAACAACTAGTTGAGCGATTTTGGTGGCCACTCAACTGAACAAACCAATAATATTACACTACGCCCCGCCAAACTGCCTCGGGACATTAGACGACAACAGAGAAACCCTGCAAATCTCAGTATCTTCTCTGCCACAAAACTGTACTGGGCCCGTAGTCTTGTACCATACTTATTGGAACAGTCTCATCACTGGGAGAGTCGAACTTTTCATTAAGGGATTTCTGCATACTCAAAATTTGCAATGCATATTGGGCTCTTATTTTTATTGGCCCTAGTATCTGTCTATGGAACCATGAGACTTGTGTATAGCAGAGCGGACGGAATGCCCAATTCTCCTCAGTCTCTGGTTGTATGTGACAGTTATTCCGGGATCTTGGGTTATGACTCCCCAGATTCTATGGAGCGTGAAAACAAAAGGCAAAAAACATACAACAGTAGGTATTCGCTGGTGGTCACCCACCCAACTACTAATCTACCGATCTGAGGCTTATGTATGGCAGAGCGGA
>PDLM01000047.1:0-13141 GCA_003369665.1 Coleophoma cylindrospora | reverse complement strand
TTAGAATCTAATTAAGGCTAATTCCTAGACTAGTCTTATTAAAATATAGATTTCAAACTACTAGAATAGCTCACTAATATTAATTTTAGATGCTATAGACTAGTTTTCAAAGGGGGCAAAGGCAATGATGCACGAAGTAGCCCTTCTTCGAGCTAAGAACTCTACCTTGCGAAGGGCAAATAAAGCCCTTAGTAAACATTGATAGGCTAAAAAAACTAGGCTATAATATAGAGGAACCCTTATAGTAGAAGAAAGTCAAGCGTTAGCTAATTAGAAGGCTATAAATGATTAGGTAACCTAAGAAGTCCGTCAGGGTAGAAGAATTAAAAGTAGGGCCCGTACGAAGACTAGGTGCTATAGGGTATATAGAAAGCCTAGTCATAATGCCTGTACGTGTCAAGAGGCTAGTTCATCATCGGATTCAGTGATTTCAGATATAATTATAGTAGATTCGTAGGGTTAGTGTAGTAGAATTGAGGTTATTAGAGAGGGTAGTTGAAAAAGTAGCGCACTCGCTTGGGTGGCGCACTCGCTTATCGAATACGTTATTCAATTTCAGGTTATTCGAGAGGATTTACTTCATCACCTACTTACACAACCTACCTAATGTGGTAGGGTGGTGCGGTACCATCTAAGCTAGAAGCAGCTTTTCAGGTAATGATCTAATTAAATCCCTAGATCGGTAGACTAGTAGTTGGACGGGTGACCACCAGCGAATACTTACTGTTGTATGTTTTAATCTTTTGGCTCTATAATTCTTTTCTAACCTAGTAAGGTGAACCATTTATAAGCTAAGATTATGGATTAGTGGCTACGTACGACTATAGACTTAGGAGAACTGGGCAGCCCGTCTCCTCTGCCATACATAAGCCTCAGATTTCATAAGGCAGACACTCTCACCTCCTAATTTAAGCACATCCTAATCTAAGCACACCCTACTTCGCTGTTTCCAGGCTGAGCACAGGTGAGCATAGGTGAGCAGGGTTGGGAACTACGTGATGGATGGAGATTACCGTATATATATATATAGATCTTATTTGCCAGCTCTGTACTTATAGATCAAGTAGAACGAGGCATCGCCCTTTGTTGAGCGGGCTCACGTTGCGATTTGAAAATTAAGCAATAGGTACCGCAACCGCGGTCGGGCGATGATATACAAACATACCAAAAGAAGATTTCCCATTCATACACGTTCATTCAGATTGAGCCGTAGTGCAGAACATGCATGAATGACTAATCTCTGCACCAGCCACGTGAACCCCTGGAATACGGCTGGACCTCATCACGATTTTAACCGCAACTTCGCTCGAGCTCCAAGATGCAGTCTGGGGGTACCGTCCTGAAAGGTGTTCTCACCGCATCATATACTCGGTCCTGTACCAACCGGCCATTCCTGCTGGAATCCACGATCCGAGCAATACTCACCGCCCCCAATATTCGCATGCAGCTTCTCGGTATTCTGAAGAGCTTCGGACGTAAGCTGGGCGAGAAACCCAACCTCCAGTCGCATGAAACCTACCTTGATGCTATTGTCGGCCGCGCCAGGAAGGTTTTTGCCCTCCTGGTCCTCTGCAACCAAGAGCCGTTCATTTTTGACTTTGTTCAAACGGGAATTGATGATTCGAGGCTACCTCTCACAAGATCCCAGACAGCTTCGATTCCGGGTATTCCCGACATCGTCTTCGAGAAGCAGTGGGAGGTGCAAGCCCAAGTCTTCACTAGAGGCTGTGACTTGGACCTACCATCTTCGGTTATCCTTCCTTTCACGAGTGAAGATTTCCTAGGCAAAGGCGTTGATCGGATTACGCTACCGACCGAGCACGCCATCAATTTCGGACAATCCATGGATCAGAATCCCTCTCATCAGGTATGCGATCAGCTTGGGGCTTCGAACGATATGCTTACAGGGAGATAGCCAAGCATTGTTGTCGCTCGAAAGACCATTGCTACCAAAGAAGCCGCTAAAAGCGACCAACGGAGTCTTCAAGACGCATTTCAAAGAGAGAAGAGCGTCCTCCAAAGACTCTTATCTCTGGGGACTGGCCACCGTCATCTGGTTGAACTTTTCGCATGCTATCGATTGGACAGCAGCTATTACCTCCTGTTGACATGCGCTGACTATGACCTTGAAACCCTGTTTCGCGAGCCGAGCAGACGCTTAGATTTCGGATTGACAAGTGAGCAGCAATGCGCTACACTATACGGCTGTTTCTATTGCCTAGCTTCGGCGCTCGATTATCTCCACAGATTGCCAGTCTACCATCCTGGCCTTGATCTTGATGAAATAATCTACCACCATGACTTGAAACCTGCCAATATCCTTATCCGGGGAAATACGTTCATGATTGCCGATTTTGGGCTTTCGGGTTTGAAACAGCAAGATGATACAAAGACCGACTGGCATGGTGGTACATACAGCTATAGTCCACCCGAGTACTTTTCATCGGCGAACATTACTCTTGCAAGTGGAGGTCGTAAAGTCGATGTTTGGGGTTTAGGATGCATCTTCAGCGAATTACTCACCTTTATTGTTCTAGAAAATGTAACAAATGGTGTCTCCAATTTCAAGAGAATGAGAGAGGAGGGTCCATCAAAGCATCTCTTTAGCCCTGGAGCACCCGATAGCTCCTTTCACAACAATCTGCCAGAAGTAAGATCATGGCTTTCCACAGTCTTGGCAGAAGACGATCGTTCCCCTATTGCCACCCTTGTGGTGGAGCTTATCGAAGAAACGCTGAATATTGACCCTGTTAAAAGACCATCGGCAGAGGTTGTTTCCGAACGCCTTACTCGTATCCTCTCAGACGACCAGCTTAGAATTTGTGGGTGCGGGAGTAGACCGGCAGGCACAGATTAGATAGCCAGTTGGTTCAGTCATTCGTAACTGAGTCATGTTTTGTCGAATGCTTGAGATTTAGAGGGGCATATTAGTGAGGCTTCTATTTAAAGACTAGTCTTGACACAAAGATATTATCATGTCTCTCTGTGCTGGGTAGTATATACTTATATATACAACGCCTCCAGTCTTTCGATAATGCCCTCTATATACTTGATCCCAATATCAAGTTCGTCTTCATCCTCAGCATCATCCCAAGAGCCTAGCAAATTTCCGTTCACGCAGTTTAGACAATCTATTACGATGCTAGAAAATTTGTCGCCCATAGACAGTCGAACTTGCCTCTCCGCAGCTTTCAACAATGCCCTTTGGATGTCTTTCGGGGACTTCAAATTTGGTCCTGCTGTCCTGGTAGATCCATTGTCAAACAGTTTACGACTATATTCACTGGTCACATAAACGTTATGAGTGTCGTCCCAGAGAACAAACGAATTCCAAAGGGATACTTCAAGAAGGACTACCCCCAAGCTGTAAATGTCATGCCGCATACTGTAAACCTTCTGTGGATCCAAGCCCTGCCTTGTTGGATGTCGATAGATATCCTTTTGCCACTCTCCATCGGAGACACGATTTGAATGGGGACCATCCTTGCGTAGCTGGTCAAATCCTAACAGGTAAGGCCGACCAAAATATCTAGGGTACCTTCTAGCTGAATCCGCATTCTCCAATTCAAAAATCAGTATCGTGTCAGGTCTGATGCTTTTGTGGACATATCCAGTTGAATGAACGTAAAGGACTGCTCTCGCCAGTTGCTTCGCAAATTCAAATCGATTGCTAATCGAATGCAAAGGACCCTTCTTATTATTTTCGTCTAATAAAAGGTCTCTCAGTGATCGCGGGTTTTTGAATCCGCTGGGATAATTGTACACCAACTGAAAATAGTTCTCTAAATCTATCCGAGCAAACCCTCGACACTGCAAGATTCCCATCTTCACCGGATTCGCTTGGGACATAATCATAACAAGGTCGTGTACCGCCTTTTTGGAGTCCCTTAGAGTGACTGCAGGGTCAATTTCTTTGTACTCAATGATGGAAAACATATTCGACTCATCTTGGGCGACCCAAAAGTTTGAATTCGGAAGCCGGTTGAGAAGATCCGGAACGCTACTCAAAAAGAGAGACTTTTGAACATCTCCCAGGGTCACTGCTTGGATCGCATTTCGAAGACTGCAAAGATCTTGCAGCACGACACATTCTTTCCAGCTTTGGCTCGAACTCTCGGCAGCAGAAAAGGGCTTCCCAAGTAGCAAGATCAAAAACAGACGCTGCAGAAATGAGTTCTGCCAGTTATCCATCTTTTCCATGAGGCAATTGATATCTGCCTTAATTTCTAGAGTATGTTGGCTACGAATCCCTATAGCAAGTGTTGGGCAGGATGTCATGACTTGGTGGGAAAGTTCCAATCGACCACAAGCCGTTTGTAGCCATTCGTCCAGGTTTTGGAGGAGCCGTAGAAGATGACCTAGCATTTGATCGGAAAACTGAGTAAGCAGATCAATAAGAAATCTCAGCTCGTCCTCAATTTGCTCAAAGGAGCGATCGAAATTGATGTCTTCGAAATCATCCAGCCCACATGCCACCAACTGCTTCATATAAGCCGAGATATCTTGCCCATGCTTTAGACAAGAGTTGAGCAGTGTGCTAGCTCTATGCGAGTACAGTAGGTCTCCGGGGACTGACATGCTTGTGAGTGTCGTAGTTTTCGTTGTTTATATATATATCTAAGAGAGCGAGCTGCCATGATTGACAGTCCACCAGAATGTTCTGAGGGGTGATGAACTAACTCCTTCGGGCCTAGCTGATAAGTCACATAGATAGACAGATAGATAGACAGCCCCTCATCATCCACAAATCGTTATTTGTATTTTCTATCAGATATCAGAAGCCTCGAAAGCAAAATGTGCCGCATTTTTCACACGAACAAACGCTACTCCTGCGGCGAAGTCAAGACCGAAACGACCTACAGGTTCTGCTCGAAAGCCCAAGGCCGCGCAGGCACCCAGCAACCTACCGTCGCACATCTGTGCTCAAATATAACGCCGAACACCGACAGTACCGATACGATGAGCAAGTGCCAGCCCGACTGTGATGGTAACCACTGAAGGTTGAAAAAATATCCGCAAGGCACGGCAAGGGGGTATGGGGAGGCACACGTCCACAGCGAGGCCGGAAATCATCATGCTGAGATACACTGTGTAGCAGGAGCACAAATAATGGCTTCTATGATGCAGTGTGTGTATGGTATATGAGAGATGGCTGGTGTAATAGTTGGCTTTTGCACTGGATACCCGTTGGTCAAGGACAAGTGAATGTGGGAGCCGGACAAATTTCCTTTCCCAGCTAGTCAGTCTCATGGTGGATATCTATTGAGCAGTTCTATCCTCTGAGCTAGGCTGAGAAAACATTCACCAATTTCTATATGTCCTCCATAAGCTCAAGTGCTTTGTGATACTGGAGACCCCTGGTTTTGGTCAACATCCTCAAAAGCTCCATGTGTGACTGGCTTGCCGCCTCCCTGTTCCCCGTACTTTTGTAGAATTCGGCAATGGAAGTTAAAATGTCAAGTGTATATCGGTGGTCCTGCCCGAGGGTTTCCACGCAGGAATCATATACATGATTGTACACCGCGAGTGCCTGTTCAACTTTCCCGGTTCTCTGGTAGAATCTAGCAAGCTTATTGCTGGCATCTATTGAGTTCCTACTACCCACACCAAACGTTTCTTGAGAGGTCTTTAAGGCTGTTTCGTAAAGAACCTGTGCTTCGGGTAGTTGCTGTGATATTTCGAGACACTCAGCCAACTTGCAATCAATCATCAGCACGGTTTCTGGACCCAGGTGACCAAGAACTGTTCTAGACATATCGTAAACCTTTTCCGCCTTGGGACATTGGTTGTTACGCTGGTATAGATCAGCAAGAGCAAGAGATACTCGTAACAACTCTCTGTGCCTGACCAAGTTTGCTGCTTTCAGGGAGCTGCATACTGAAAGTAAAATATCTTCAGCATCTTGAAAGTTTCCTTTTTTTTCAAGAAATGTGGTCAACTTTATTGCAACGTCAACACAAGGTACTTCGCTGTGTTGAGTTCTGAGGAAAATATTGCGTGCCAACGCTTCTGCTTCATCCCATCGTCCCCTTCGCTCAAAGAACTCGAGCAGGCTCAAAGAGGCTTTGGTTTGAAGGTTTGAAGGAGCTCCAGAGGCGCATGAGGTAGCGTTCAGCTCGTGTTTCAATATCTGGTAGGCTTGCTCCTCGGATCCTTCTGTTTCGTAAATATAGGAAAGCTCTGTAGCGGCAAGTAGAGTGTCTCTATCCCTGAGAGCACAACTCTCCCTTGCTTTTAGGTATGTCTGCTCGTATACTTCTTTTGCTTCTTTGACCTTCCCTTGCCCTTTGAGGGCCCATCCCAGACCATTCCTAAGCGTGACTGCCTCTATATTACCTGAACCTTCCATCTGTTTGCTGTAGTCCAAGCACACTCTATACTGTGCTTCTGCTTGCTTCCAATCATTTTGTCGTTCGAAAGATCTGGCAATTGCTTTCATTGTCGCCAGTTGCAAGTTGTCGCTTAAAGAGTTTTCTTTAACCTCTGCCAATAATCTAATGAAAAGTTCCTGCGAAGCTTTGACGCGGCCATGGTGTTGCAAAAGTTTTCCAAGTTCCAAAGTCGTCTTTATGGTTTCTTGGTCACTGACTCCCCTAAACTCTCTTCTCATCTGCAAAACCTCTAATTGACAGGCTATCACTTCGTTTGGCGATAAACACTCTTCGAAACACCGACTCTCCATCCACGTCAGGTGATCAGCTCTCAGGAGCGCATCGACAACGACCGTTGCCATGGCTAGTCCTCCTTGTACTTGACTGGTTTTAGCGTGCTTACACCAGTTCAATATGGAGTATTCCAAGAAAGGATATGTCTGCTTGAATCCCCGAAACCGGTCGTTAAGAGTAGCTTCGCTAGTGGCTTGAGAATTGAGTCTGTAAAATGACCCATAAGTCAGAGTCATGGCCGCCATACGAGAATGCGAATTTTCGTAATATAGCTTCCTCGATTCGCAAAGATATTCCTTCAGAGACTGATGAACGAATTGAACAAGTCCATCATTGCACGTGACCAGCCCCCTGCATGCCTGCTGTACATATTCCTCCACGGGGATGAGAAGTTTCTGTTGTGGGTTGTAATCTCGGTCTTCAGATTCCATCTCCAGCAATTCTGTAAGCTCTGGTAATGTGAGGGGGCGGAATGTTGCGGTCAGGTATTGGAATATGATATCTCCGTTGCAGCCTTCTTCCATTTGTCCAATAATTATACTAAAGGCTTCCTTCATCCCAGATGGGAGTCTATTAAGCATTCTTTGTATATCAGAGCTGCTCTTCTGTTTTTCTAATTCATGTATCATAAGCTTGGCCCAGAGAAACATGCCCTCAGATTTGTTTACCAGGCGAGAAATAATGTCCTTTCTCAGCCCAACGTCCAAAGCTCTTAATGTAGAGCTGGTTTCGACAGCATTGCGAGTGTATATCTCAATATCCGAAATAGTCTGAATCGACGAGAGTATGCACAAAGTAATAGACGGGTGGCTGTCGAATACCTTGAGTACAGGCTCAGATCGACTGGTCAAGAATAACTTGACCGGGACAGGTAATCTGTAGTCATAGTTTAATACTGAAAGAATGTTGTGAACAAAATCTACCTGTTTGTCTGGAAATAGTTCATCAACTCCATCGACCACTAACATTACCTGCTTTTGTGAAACAAGCTGAATAATTTGTTTCAAGATGGCCCAAAGGGCCTGTTCGCTATCTTGTATAGCCCGAGGCTGCGTGCTACTATCACATATGTCCATGAGTGACCGGATTATCGTTTGATTGTTCAAGTTTGCGTTCAAGATTTGAGTTAGCAAACTTTTCGCCACTTCCACATTATATCTTCTTCCGTTATCGTTGCTCTCTGAACAGGAACAAATAAGCATTTTTCTGATTCTTTATAAGATTTGAAATTTACTGCAATAATAGAAAGCCAGCTGTAAACTCTCAGAGGAGAGTCGATTTAATTCAGCCATCTTTTCAATAACGGCTGCTGTTAGCACCGATTTCCCATAGCCAGGCGGACTCTGGACCCAGAGAACAGATGATGAAGCGCTTTGTTTCCAATCGATAAGTGTGGGTAGAAGCCAAGAGCAGGTATTCTCACACCACTGTTGGCGCAGGCTTTCGTGCTCCAAGGTCATATATGTCGGTTCATGATTGGGAGGGGAGAGCCAACGTCTGAGCTTCAGTAGTTTGCCTAAAAGTATTTCATCTTTAGTCGCTGAAAAGGAAACCATGTTAGCCCCACTCTTGAAATACTAGACAGATTGAAAGAGAGTAACGGACTCTTTTCCCTTTCAAGATCTACTTCCAAGTAGGCAATAAATGCTTGATCCTGTACGAGCTTTCTGTGCCTTTGGAAGTCTGCTATAACATCACCAAATCGAGAATCATAATCCTTCCAGAAACAGGAGATAAGATTAACTTTAGAAATGTTAGTAGAAGAAAAAGACTAAGAGCGGTAACGGCAGACAAAAGCGGTTGCTGGAATAAAACCTTGCAGCTCGGGTCGTGAACGTTACAATGTCATTGTATAGCTTCATGATACTCTCCTGCATGGGCCTAGATGAAGCAAATATATCTCTAAATCTTTCAAAGCGTTCCAAATTCTCGCTGATGAGAATAAAAGTCTGGGAGATTTTGTCGTAAATCTGAGCGTAGTTCAATGTGACCTTAAGTATCGGTTAGCCTACTATCAAACAAAAACTATCAACCCTAGAAGATGAGTCGAGGAGGTTATGAACCTTGATAAGTACTCTCAAACTTCCCCATACAAGACATGCTATTTGGGGACTGACTTGCGTATACACATCTAGTGCTTGGGCAAATTGATCAACTCGTTGTGCGAAGTTGACGATAGCAAGTAAGGCTTTGGAACTAGTACGACCATTGTTCAGATCGCATTTTTCCTTCTCGCTCTCTGCGGCTTGGAGAAGTGCTTGGAGGCTACAGCCAGAAATGAATGCCGTGCTTTTGGCTACAAGAATATTACTCTGAGCCAAGGCTGTTGCCATTGGAGCACTATTGGGGGAATTGCCTGGTCTGGTTCTAGACCCTAGAGGACTCGGTGTTATAATCCCTTTGCGAGGTCTGATTCGTCTCATATTGCGATCAGTGTTCTCAGTGAAACCTAGAATATTGAATAACGGATTCGAAGATTTGATGAGTTAAATTGTTCGGCTGATAATGGCGAAGTCATTACCATTTCGAGCCTCACTTAGTGGATCTCTACGTGTTCGTCTTTCACTGGAGGGAGACGATTGGTAGATGCTTCCATCGCGCAACAAAATAAGCTGACTCATCTAGAGGGGCACCATCACCTCACGGGTTCGAGAACTGTTCTTTTAGTTGTAGACTTACTTGAAATCAAGTCGCCGCCAACCACTCTCGCATTCACAAGCCCCCTAACATCACTACCCAACCTTCGCAATGACCAGCAGTTTAGAGGAAAGCTCTTTATGGAACTTGACTCTTCGTCCAACCGCAGCTGCGTTCAGCTCCTCAGTCCTTATAGCGTCAGCAACCAAGTCGAGGCTTGATCGCGCGTCTGAGAACTTTGATCGGCAGGTCACTAAACACGGCGGTTTTGGTGCAATTACCCAGGTACATCGGGACCCTTCCCAGGAAAACACGGACTTACTTGACTTCATCTTCTTCTTGGAAAATCACGAAATACATGTCACAAGAGGTCATGTTGTCCAGAAAAGTGCTGCTCAGCCTATTGGCCTTCAAGGGAATTCCATGGAGGTATTCAAAGGCACATATAACGACCAGCCAGTAGCCCTCAAGTACCTCCGACGATCAGGGCTACCACTTGCAGCATGGAGAACCAACAATAAGAGCGAATATGATCGCCTTCTTGAAGTGCAACGCAATAGGCAGCGAGATGTCTTGTTTGAATGCAAAATAATGGCTTGCAATTTCCTGTCACAACATAAAAATATCGTCAAACTTCTAGCTGTTTTCTTTGAGGATGATGAAGTCTTGCCGGACGAAAACAATATCTTTGTTCCAGTTATGATTGTGGAGCTGGCAGATCAGCGCTTCCCTGACCTCAAATATTATCTCGAATCAGACGAACGCCCCAGGCCTATTTCTTTCGACGATGCTGCTGGGTTGATTTCAGATATTGCAGATGGAATTTCAGCTCTACATTTGTATGGAATTATTCATGCAGATATCAAGCCAGGCAACATCTTGCTCTTCCCCGAGGATGGTACAGACAAACTTATAGCTAAGATTGCTGATTTTGGCTTCTCTGGAATAATCACAAGTGACGATAATGCTCGAGGTGGAACTGCATACTGGAGCGCCCCAGAAATCTTACAGACTGGACCTTTGTCCAAGGAAGGAGGATACAAGGTTGATCCTTTGCATTGCTATCAAGACGTATACTCGTTCGGTCTTGTGTCAATGCTTATTGCTCTGGATGGACATTCGCCAATCGATCCCAAAGAATCCAGAAACTTGAAATTAAATGATGAAGTTACAAAAGTAATAGCATCGAAACTGAATAAGGAAGAGGCCTTATTGTGCAGGACAGCAGAGCAACGAGCCCTTTTCCTATGGTTAGCAGAGGGAACTTTGAGGCTAAGGCCAGAAGATCGTTGGAACAGCCTTGCGGGCATCCGTGTCGCTCTTACAGGAAGGTATGTATGCTTTTCTCGTATCAGTTTGAGGTATAGCTCGTATTAATTGAATCAAGAGAGAGCGATATTCCAGATGGTTCCCAGGTGGAAGTGATCCCATTCTCCCTTATGGATTCAGTAACAGGGGTATGTCTCAGCAATGGAATAGACTCTTCTTATTTACTAATCAATAGCCAGGACTCCAACGAGCGCTATCGAAGAGGTTGGCAATATCCGAAATTTTTGAATCTCTATGGTGAATTGCCTTTAGCAGTTAGAAACAAGCTCAAGGCGTATTCTAGAACGGTCGATCTCGAGAAGGCAGAGCCTGTGATTGTGGCCCAGATCTTTTTTCTAGCGACAGCAATGGTCCTTTATGGGGAGGACTATACGGAGTCAATACGACTACAGAAAAGAGCCGCGGCTCAAATGGAAGAGCATGCATCACGCAATGTTCCAGAATTTACGTCTGTTACTTCGGAGATCAAAGCATTCGCTGACTCTGGCTTGAAATCCGACTTGGACCTATACCTAGCGGAAGGGAAGTTGGAACCGCCTGCTTTATTGATGATACGAGAGGGAAGCCAAGATCCAGTCCAAGCAAATGTTTCAAATGTAAAAAAACTATCGATAAACAATAATTGGGGGCCGCTTCACTATGCAGCATGTTTCAACCAACCAATTTGGTTGGAGAAACTCGTGGCTTACAACCCGAATCTCGAAGAGGCAGCAGGTGCTTCGAAAGATGCAACGCCACTAGCAGTTGCCGCTCGTGAAGGTAATTTCGAATGCGCCAAAGTTCTTCTCCAGCATGGAGCTTTGCCTGATCCCAAATTCTCAGGGTTGACTCGGGTTCCACTCAGAGAGGCAATTATATTTTCAGACGACTCCCTAAAATACCTCAACACCATTGCTATACTCTTGGAATACAAAGCAAGTACGGGCCATGGAGGCCACGGTACTGCACCGATTCATAATGCTGCACACCTCCCCAAAACAGCAGAACTACTCATTCAGCACAATCCAGAGTCATTGTCCTATCGTGATTTCCTGAAATGCACCCCATTACACCATGCAGTCAAGAGATGCTCTAAGGAATCCGTTAGGATATTTCTCGAACTGGGTGCAGACGTCAACGCAACGGACGAGAACGGATCCAGTCCCCTTCACGACGCATGTCGAATCCTTAATAAACACAAGACCCCATATCACAATTCAGACCTCAAGAAGTTTCTACGTTCACTTATGGTCGGGACTGATGACGATGCTAAAGAAATAATCGCCATGCTCAGGAATGCAGGGGCTGATATCGATCTACCAATGTCTCACGGCTCGTTTGGCCCTGAGTCTACACCGGACTCGTTCATCTACGATCCGAGTTTGGACGTGACTCAAGAGTCAATTTCAGTCCCAAGTTTTGCGGTTTCAGATGGATTATTTGAGCCGCAATTTGTTCACAAGCAACAGTGCGTATTCGAATGATATAACACCATTCATAAAACTTGATGTCTAGCTCTCATATGCTAATCCTACTCAGTGAGAATGAAACTATCTCCTACCTTAAGCCAGCCCGGGAGAAATTCTGCATTGAGGCCTTGTTCCACGATGTATACCCAAATAATTACGACCTAATCATAGCCATTGGCTGGGTCAAGAACCCGTATTTCTTCCCTCCTTCTGTTGGATTCGCTATAAGTGCTTTGGTACATGACTACATCCCCAAAAGATTCGAAGCTAATACGAACAGTCTCCAACAGGCATTGAAACCCCGCTCAGCTCTACACCAATAAAGCGTCTCCAGGAGCTCTGCCCTGAAGACCAGTGTATCTATACCTTCAAGGCTATTGATTTCGTTACCTATGCTAGAAAAGATTTAAAAATCAAAATCATGGTTGTGTTAGACAGTCACCAGATCACCATGGGGGGATTGGTAGGTTTGCACTTTACTTCAAATCTTCTTTCAAAAATATCAAATTTTGTGTTCTGACTAACAAACCAATTTAAGGTAATCAAGTATATAAGAATTCAGCGGCAGAATCCCGAACACGATTTTGACAGATTTGTTAAGCTAGATACTTCTTCCTTTAACTTATCTATTGATTAGAGATATAACAAAGAGATCGAATCCTACAGGGTAAATACTACGGATACAAATACAAAGAATATCATCAATTCAGGATTTTCTACTCTATGTCTTTAACAAATAGTTCCTTAGGAACAATTGTTATCTCTAAGCTTGTTTATCTAAATATGTTTGTATGTCAAATAGTCATATTATGGGCTTTGTTTACACTTTAAACGTCAGTCAATATAGAAGGCAAGACTCTTACAGTCTGTCTCAACCAAGAGCTTTTCGGATGCAAAAAGTACACTCAACTCTATTTTTTCGGTAGAGAGTTTATCATTCATATATTAAGATGTTGTTTTCAACTCCTACATACGACCATAGACTGAGGAGAACTGGGCATCCCGTCCGCTCTGCCATACATAAGCCTCAGATCGGTAGATTAGTAGTTGGGTGGGTGACCA
>PDLM01000046.1:0-14945 GCA_003369665.1 Coleophoma cylindrospora | reverse complement strand
CCCGTCCGCTCTGCCATACACAAGCCTCAGATCGGTAGATTAGTAGTTGGGTGGGTGACCACCAGCGAATACCTACTGTTGTATGTTTTTTGTTTTTGCATTGTGTTTCTATAATCTTCCTTGTCTTATAGAATCTGGTTAGGTGTAACCGAGATTGTCGAAGTACTAGTACATGACCATAAGAAGCATCTGGGCTATCTCTTCATCTCAAGTTGTGAATTACAATACAAACAATCTACTTTCGAAGATCAATCACACGGCCCTTTGCAATAGCTTTTATTTCAGTCGTAAACTAAATTGATATTTTATTTTCTATGATATAGATTTTGAAACTTCATGTTGATAAGTATCATGCTGTAAGTCACGTGATGTTGCGAACCATGCTGGGGATAGCATCGTCAATTGTCATCCTCCACGTCACTTCGTGCGATTTTGACGGCCTGGTATGTAGGGTATATCGACACCTGGCTGTCCCCTTCAGCGCACCCCTCTCCCCTTGCGGCTTCGCAACTGTGGAGAAGTCACGACCCCTGAACCCCAGGTGGGGCACGAGAATTGCGCTAAGTATTCCTTTTCCGGTTCTTTAATGCCAACGTCGGACCACGACGGCATGCACAACAGATGATGCATCATCACCAATGGAACAAAGGAAAAAGATTTCGTAAGCAATTCAGCTTCCCAGTGTCGGCCACCACTAATTGTAGCCAGGTGCCAGCGGTGTCAGCTCCGAAAGGTAAGTGATAGAGCCGAGGCTCTGTGTTGCGCTTCACATGAGCTCACATGACCCCCCTCAACAGATTAAATGCACACGGGTCTACCCGTGTTCCAGCTGTACCCTCGTCGATCAGGAGTGTGTATTTCGAGCGGATGATAATAAGAGACGACCGGTTGGCCGCAATTATGTCGTAGCACTTGAGTGCCAGCTGGAGCAGTATAAGTCTCTTCTTCGAAAGGCCAAAGCCGCATCCCAAGATGAACGGAGCACGTTACTGGATAGTATCTCTTTTGATGGGCCGTCACTCCATCAAAGCAGCAGTAGTAGCATAGACCTTGACATTGATTCCCACGTTTCGCCTCGCATGGCGACGATGTCTTTGCAGCCTAGCCCTCAAGGTGAGCAAGCATGCTGGATAGTGCTGTGATGACCTGGATCTGACATGCGCAATGGCATTATATAGGATCGTTGTTGTTTCATGGGCCGACAAGTATGTACCATAAGGACGTATCGCTTCATAATACGCAAAAGACCACTAGTACTGAACCCCACGTCGGCCCCAAATTGTGGCAGAGCTTAGGTGTGCCGCAAAATGTTCACATCGAAGACGGACTTGTCAACAAAGCATTATCGTTGTTCTTTCTGTACCAATACCCTCAGTTTATGTTCATTTATCGAGAAGCATTTCTAGAAGATTACTACGAGAATGCTCACCAGGGGAAGTACTGGTCTTATCCACTTTTGTATGCCGTGTGTGCTTTGGGACTCAGGGCGTCCCCTGATGCCAAGATCCAAGAGAAAGGCGATGCTGTGTACCGTATTGCAGAGAATATCATATTACTCAAAGCCTTGGACAGTCCTCACGTCACAGTAGTGCAGTCTCTGCTCTGCTTAGCATTCTATGAACTGGGGGCGGGAAACCATTCGAAGGGATGGGTGCTTGCTGGTAGGTTATCTCGAATTTAGTACCTGCATATTGATCTTACAGATTCTGACATGCAGTTAGGTATGGCATTTCGCATGGGACAAGATCTCGGATTTCAACAGGACCCACAATTCCTAGTCTCGCAAGATTCAACTATAGCTTCACATCAAGACCTTGTGATAAGGAGACGTGTCTATTATGGATTATATGTCTCAGACAAGTAAGAACAATCCCCATTTTGTGAGTTTATTTCTAACAAGTACGAAAGAATCATAAGTCTGTATCTTGGACGACCGGTCATGTTATATGAGGAAGAAGCTGCAGTTGATCTTCCTGAGGCTCTGCCGTAAGATCTACCTACCACATGCGGAAAATGCTCAAGTATTAATTGAGTGACACAGAGACTTTCCACCACTGCACGACTGGTATGGACTCAATGAATTGACCGAATCAGAACTCGGCCATCTGGGTGGAACCGTCCTCATGCCATCATTTGAGGGATTAATAGAGCTCTCCAAGATTGCCGAGGAGATGCTCTTCAAGGTGTTTTCTACCAAGATGGTCAAAAAGCCGCAGAGGGATCTAGTTCTTTCTCGCTCGTCAAGGTTAGAAGAGCTGAGTGTGCGGTTGGGTCGATGGCATGCCAACTTGCCCAATCATCTCAAGTGGAACCAGTGGAATACTACTTCAGAAAGCTTGAAACCGCATGTGCTTATTTTACAGTTCGTCTTACCCATTGGAGCTCCTAACAGTTTTGTCAGTATATCAACTAACTGATTTCCAATAGTCTCTTGTATCACAGCATTCTTATCTCTCTGAACCGACACTTTGTTCGGCCTACCTCAGGCTTTGCTGCCAATGCAGGATCGAAGGAGACCTGTATAGCGTCTGCTGATACCATCATAGCACTGATACGGCAATTTCGATTTCAGCAGGGACTCGGGCATTCTCCAGTTCTAGTCGTGTATAGCGCCGTCATGGCCAGCAGTGCTATCTTCTTCACACAAGATCCAACGACACCTACTATGGAGAAGGACAGACGGCTGTCATTCATCCTAAAAGCGTTGGAAGAATGTTCGCAGACTCACAACTTAGCCAAAGAAGCCTGTATAAAGCTCCAGGCTAACATTGACGCACGTAATACCGCGATAGCCGAAAAGCTGGCTCTCGAGACAACCACAAGTGCAGGTGTATTTCAGCAGCCCGAATACACGGAAGCTCCTTTCATGGGTTGGGTGGACGGAACTATGTTTGACTTGGGCGCATTTGACCTGGGCGTTTCTGGTTCCCTTGACCCTATGGCGTTCAGAGGCATTGGAGCAGATCCATCCCAATGGCTCCTAGGCTCTATCGGCTCTACTACCGAACCTGCACTGGTTGATGGTTCACTATCCAACGAACCATGGATAGACTTTCCGTCAACAATGAACAATGGAGACTACAGCACGACGCACGGGTATGGACCGCAACATCGTGATACGACTGAACAATGAAGGGAGATGCGACATGATCGCGCTGAACTTGTGGTGAAAGCGATAGAGAACGATAGTTGTTTCATAGGGATATAAATATGTATATACATACAGGGTCTTTGGGATGTTTAAGGAGAAGAGGGCGGATAAGAAGGCGTCGGCTATCTATTAGTATCTCGTTACTAAGGAGCATTCAACATTTGCTCTAATTCTAAGGTAGAAATTAACTAAACCAACGCCTCATTGGCTCCCGGTGTCCAAGGGTTCTCTGTGCAATGGTTCTATATTAACCCCCATGTAAATAGCTCATCGTCACCGCTATCCGGCGAAGCTTATGGCTGCAGGGTGTCTCGGCGGGGTGTCGGTTACGAGACGATCTTGCGCTAGTGAAAATGACCCGGATTACGAACTCCATTCGGCAATCACTGCTGGAGGATCCTAGTCTCCTTGATAGCCGTGTTTGTCCGACTAACTTACGGGTCTGAAGCTTTGTATTATTGGAGCAATATTCTTGCCGGTGAGTAGAGAATTTCCTGAAGCTATTTTCTATGCTTTGAATGCAGGCAAATTACAACGCTCATTATCATTCCGTCTGGTGGTAGATTAGATATCTTTTCTCTCTCGCATTTTTCACTACTCTGCCAGTACATTCATAATGACCCCAGCATCCGTTAGATTCGGGCGTCTTGCAACTAGGATTGTCCTATCGACTGGGAGAAGCTCACAACTACCCGTCCTTCTGTCATGCCATAGACGCTTTTCAACCACAAACCCAAGTATGAATACCACCTATATCCCAAAAATATATCACTCAGCTGTAGCACCTAGAGGCTGACATAAAATAGGACAAGAGAAAAGATACACGGCCGACCATGAATGGATCGACCTACCCCGCGGTACCACAATTGGAACCATTGGAATTACTACCCATGCAGCGCATGAACTAGGCGATGTCGTCTACGTGGAGCTGCCGTCGTTATCGACTGAGTTCAGTGCTGGTGACATATTGGGTGCCATCGAATCGGTGAAAAGCGCGTCAGATATCAAGACACCTGTCACAGGAATCATCACAGCTGTTAATTCGCTGTTGGAGGAGAAGCCATCAATCATAAACGCGAAGCCAGAAGAGGGCGGTGCTGATGGCGGCTGGGTTGCAAAGATTGAGGTGACTGAGATGGGAGTAACTGAGTGGGAAGGTTTGATGACTGAGGAGGAATACAAGGCATCTCTTAACTAAAAAGTCTGGCTAGAAGAGGGAATTCGTGGTTGTGTATAACTGTGGAGTCAAGACTTGACATAATTAAGTCTTGGACATGAGACATGTTTAACTAGAGGATGAGAGAAGTAGCTATGTTGCACATGGGCTGTTGGTTTTCAACAAAATGACTTGGTTGTAGATCGCAAGATCGTGGTATATTTATGCACTTGTACGTATGTACCTATTTTTGCCCTCAACTCATCTTCTCCCACGGCAGCGAGAACTTTCCAGCCCACTCCTCATTTTCTTCTCGCAGCCTTATAACATCCGCATCCTCATGATCCCTAAGGAATTCATAAAAGGCACCTACGCTCTGTGGATTCTTTCTCCCCCTCTCTTTGCTAGCCGCCTTCGCCTCCTTATCTAGCCTCTGGGTAATGCCCACTGCCCTATGAATGATCTCAGCAATCCTCGCAAAATCTTCCTCTTGCATCCCACGCGTTGTCATTGCAGGCGATCCAATACGCAGTCCGCCAGGCTTGAGCGCCGAAATATCACCCGGCACGGTATTCTTGTTGGATGTTAGGGAAACGAGATCGAGCACCCGCTCAAGCCGTGCACCGTCGATACCGCAGTCCCGGACATCAATCAGGATGAGGTGATTGTCGGTACCGCCAGATACAAGGTTATAACCTAGCCCGCCTTGGCCCTTGCCTAGGCGATCTGCAAGTGCCTTTGCGTTTCGCAGCACCTGGTTCTGGTAAGCCTTGAATTCTTTCGACTTGGCCTGTTCTAGAGCCACAGCAAGAGCGGTTATGGTGTGATTATGAGGCCCGCCTTGGTGGCCAGGAAAGACGGAAAAGTTAATTTTTTCTTCGAGGTCGTACGGCACCTCCTTCCCTTTGACAACGTGCCGGATGCCTTTGCGGTAGAATATCATCGCGCCGCGGGGCCCACGGAGGGATTTGTGGGTAGTGGTTGTGACGATATCCGAGTGTGTGAAGGGGGATGGCAGAGCACCTGCGGCTACGAGACCAGAGATGTGCGCCATGTCGCTCAGGAGATATGCACCAACTTTGTCAGCGACCTCGCGGAAACGCTCGTACTCAATCAGCCGACTATATGCTGAAGCACCCGCAACAATGAGCTTTGGGCGGTAGACGAGCGCGACTTCCTCTAGTTTGGAATAGTCGATCAGTCCGGTTGACTCGTCGAGCCGGTAGGGAAGCGTCTCAAAGTACTTTGAGATGGCAGAGATCTTCTTCGTCGGGGTTTGATAGCCGTGAGATAGATGGCCACCGTGAGGAAGGTCTAGTCCCATGAGACGATCATGGACATTCAGCACAGCAGAGTATGCTTGTAAATTCGCAGGAGATCCTGAATGTGCTACATTTATATCACAATGAGCGAATATCCTGTTATGGACAAACTTACAGTAGGAAGTGAGACTTACGTTGAACATTCACACCCCATTCCTTTTCATCCAAATTGAATGCCTCAAGGGCACGTTGTTGGCACAATCGCTCTGCCTGATCAATGAACTCATTGCCACCATAGTATCTAGCTCCCGGATAGCCCTCTGAATATTTGTCTGTACAAAAAAGGTATCAGTAAGGTATTTCCAAATGCAAACTTGGGATTACTCGCTTTGCATAACACTCCCTAATGCTTGCAGGACTGCTTCAGAGGTAAAGTTTTCCGATGGAATCAGATTTATATAGTGCTTTTGGCGGTTTTTCTCCTGTGTTTTCATGGAGTCAGTTGTTGATGTTACAGGCCGCAACTAAGTCGATTGGAGTTGGGATGTGATGTACCTTCTCAATGATGTCGTGAACTGTCGGGTCGGAGGCTGCAAGGTCATTGCGGAGGAGCTGTAATTATCAAAATTCAACATCTTTTGTATTGTATTTACTCCAGACTGTACAGTACCTTATGTTGATGGGTCAACGAAAAGGTTGAAGCGGGTCGTTTCGTTACTGTATGCAGTTGCGTGTTGAGCCTTTGTGACGCAGAGAGCCATTGCTGCAAAGACCTTGATCTTGTCGGAGACAAAGTAAACGCCCTCATCCTCGGAATTTTGGTTAGAAAGCAAAGGAGACAAATCAAAAGTATTTGCGCAAAGGAGGAAGTATCAGCGCGAATGAGGGTATGGCAACATTGCCCGTCTTAGGTATCTTAGTACCAAAAAAAGCCTTATCTCCTCCAATCTGCGCTCAGAAACTAGCACACACGTTTTGCATGTGGTGCTTGACGCATATTCCTTACGCTCCCTCTGCCACATTTCCTTGCGAGACTATCGGCGATTTGCAGGGTTTGACCAGTACAGTGGTTGCGATATCGTCTCGTTTGATCTCGGCAGCGGACTTTCAAATCCGTGGAGGAAAGTGGGGTGCGCTACGTAGGGGAGTTGCATTGCAGGGATACTACGTCGTAACAAGGGTAAGCTACCGCTTAGCACTCAGATCATTTGTGGGAATCCGTTCCCTTGTACGGTGTTGCTATCAATGGCTTGAATTGTTGGTTCAATGTAAGAAGAGGATGTGTAACAGTAATCGAGCATAATTAAAGACATCTTCGAACTCCACGAGGAGTATAATTTTATACCTCCAATTAACTTATCTCATCGCTTGCTCATAACTATGGCACCCGAATACCAGACCACAGCCTCCAGTCCGCCTTGGATCACAACACCATGTGTGAAGTCGCTTTCTCTCTCTGCTTCCGCTCACTGGTAAGTGCCATAGTGTGATGAAATATTATGACGACCAGTTTCTGATTTCATTGAAGCGAAGTATATATGAAACTCGAACAATTTCAACCGTCAGGCTCATTCAAATCGAGGTAGGTAGTTGTATGGGGTCTCGCAGTAGATCCAGCCAGTCCTCTGAATTCCGAGAGCCTCAAATTCCCACTCAGTCATTCACTGATATCACAAATTCAGAGGAGTCGGTAACCTCGTATGGCGTGTTGTCCAGCACCGTTCTCAAATGAATCATGGTGTGAAGACTCATTTCATCTCCAGTTCCGGTGGAAATGCTGGCCTGGCTACGACGACAGCAGCGAAGATGCTGGGTCAAGATGCAACTGTCGTCGTGCCGGAGACTACAGGAAAATACATGCGCAACAAGATCACTGCCGCGGGGGGTAATGTGATTGTGCATGGTCCCACATGGAGAGAGGCAGACGACTATGTACGATCACTAGTCGCCAAAGACCCATCATTAGCGTACGTCCCTCCTTTTGACCACGAAGATATTTGGGAGGGTAAGTTCAATCTTCTTTCCCATGTTCCATTCTATAATATAGGTTATGCAATTCGCACAGAAGAACTAACATTCGTCTAGGAAACTCCACCATCATCGATGAACTATATCTCCAATTCGGCGGTTTCCCACCATCTGTCATCGTCTGCAGTGTTGGTGGTGGTGGTCTTCTCAATGGAATCATGATTGGCCTGGATCGCTATAATTGGACTGAGGCTGTAACGGTAATTGCGATGGAAACAGAAGGCGCGGACTGTCTCGCGGCATCAGTACGCGAGGGCTGTATCATAACGCTCCCAGAAATCACCAGTATTGCGCGATCGCTGGGCATCAAAAGGGTGAGCGACAAGACGTGGGAGTATTCGCAGATGCCGACCGTCAAGAGTGTGGTGCTAAGTGATGCCCAAGCTGCTATGGCCTGCGTACGTTTGGCCGAGGAGGAGAACATCATTGCGGAGCCTGCGTGTGGCGTGTCTGTTGCAGCATGCTACCTGCCGGTTTTGCGTGAGGTTGTCCCTGATTTTTGTAGGGACACCAAGGTTGTGGTAATTCTGTGTGGCGGTAAGCTTCCTATGCCATGTTTCTGTCTCAATACCGTGGCTGGTAACCTGTGACGAGATGAGGATGCAGTGCTAATGTTGATCTGTGCAGGTAGTAGCGTTTCTGCTGAAACTCTGGTTGAGTATCGAAGCCAGTACTCGGCGGTAATGGCAGCGCAATTGTGACACCACTGCGATCGCATTCAAGGAAAAGAATCTGGTTCTGGTATTCGGATTTTGTGACGTGAGAGATGATGCCTAAGATGAGGTATTCATTATTAAATCTGCTGAAGTACTTGATTGTATTTGATATTCAAATTTATGTGTTACCCTTAGATCTATAGAGATCAACGTCTTCTTTGCTGTGTCACGATAGTCGTGTGCATTGAAGTTTCCTAATTTCTTTTCATTTTGTTTTCCTTCTAAACTCATCCATAGCTCCAAGTCAGTCAATAATCCTCTTTGTATGTTGCCCCGCCATAGAACCTAGTGAAATCTTGCCTAAAAAAAGTCCGTATGCAAGCTCAGTGCCATCTTAGCTACCCTCCTTCCAGTATTTGCTTGCCACAAACGGCATTTTTGTAACTACAGCCTTGCGCTTCTTTCCCCTTATCATAACTGCCACCTCAGTTTTACTCTTGTGGAATCCTTCCTTTATATATCCCATCGCAACATTGGTTTTTAATGTTGGACTCGGGCAGCCACTCGTCACCTTTCCAATGACGCTTCCGGCATCATCAACAATATCCGCTCCCTCTCTTGCCGGTGCACCTTCAACCACAAGCCCGACTCGTCGCCGTTTGAGCCCTAACCCTCCATTCTTCTTTGGCTTTAGTTGGCCTAGGATTACTTCATCGCCAAAAAATCCACCGTCCGCCCTCCGCTCCTGACCAACGATCCATCCCAACGCTGCCTCGACTGGCGTTGTGCTGTCGTCAAGATCGTGTCCGTATAAACACATCCCTGCTTCCAGACGCAAGCTGTCTCTCGCACCGAGACCTGCCCACCGTAGGTTGTCGGCACCGCCAGCCTTCAAGAGCGCGCTAGCAACGGAAGTGGTAAAAGTTGGCGGAATGGAGATCTCGAAACCATCTTCACCTGTGTAGCCGGCCCGAGAGACGAGCAGCGGCGGCGAAGTTGAGCCATCAGCTAGGGTGATTGAAAGGAACTTGCTTTGTCCAAAATAGAGCTGGTTGAGATTTGCAGTTTCCGAATTAGCAAGGGCATCGGAGAGTATTGAAGCGCTACGTGGTCCTTGGAGCGCAATAAGTCCCCAGTCCTCGAGAATCTCCCAGGTCAGAGGTTCAGCTGGGAATTCAGCTCGGTAGGCAGCTAGATGTGTCGTAAGGTAAGAGATGTCTTTATCTCGGCATGCAGCATTGGTAACAATATAGAAATCTTCAGGTCCAAGACGACTGATAATAGTATCATCCACAATACCACCAGTCACGGGATGCAAGAAGGCGGAAAGGGTGCTGCGGTGAAGAGGGAGACTGTCAATTGATGCTGGCGTGAGCCTTTTCAAGAGACCTGCAGCTCCTGGGCCTGTCAGACGATGTTGGACCCTAGAAGGAGAAGAAGTGTTAGTGCGGGTAGTGATGGTAAATAGGGTATGAGATGGGGAAACTAGGCGCTCACATATGTCCTACGTCGAAAAGACTCGCTTTTTCTCTAGTCCATCTGTGACTCTCGCCAACAGCCAGGTCAGAATACTGAACGGGCATCCAGTAGCCGGCGAAGGGCACCATTTTCGCGCCACTGGAGAGATGGAGGTCATAAAGTTCCGTCTTTTTCAAATCCGACGTCGAAGCTACAGAAATGTTCCGCCGCATTTCTTTCGGGGCAGTAATGCCTCGAGGCATACGCATCAAAGCTGACCTCACTGATCCTGTGACATGATTCGACTGCTGATCTGGGGAACTGCGTGGTTTCTGGCTTATGCACAGGCTTCTTATTCCCATGCGCGTCGTGGGTTGAGATGTCCTGGTGATAGTGTTTGGCCCTCCACGGCAGAGGCCAACGACGAGCCTTTCGGCCTTGACCATTTTCATACTCATGTTTCGAGGAGTATGGTTAAGATCTTGGATTCCGACAGCCAGACAGGCAATGAGTGCAGAGACAGAGACAAAATAAGTTGTGGAAAAAGTGATAAGAGTAACGGCCTACAGTAGCAAGGGTCCCATATCGTACCGTACCCAGGGACACCGGCGTGTCTTGGGACTCTTTTCACACCGGTCCCAACCGAACTAAGCCCAGCGCACTGCTGCTACACACATATCCTTGACCTTGTTCCGCAGTCGCACGAGGAGCCACTGCAATCGTCCCCGCCTTCTTCCAAGATACCGCAGTCTCAAGTCTCATGCCAGAGTGGGCCGATCGGCTAGGGTCAGGGACTCGCGTGGGACCTGAGTTCATCGGCCGATTTAGTCTCTTTTGGGATTAGCACTCCATCGCCGACGATAGCAAGGATCTCAGTTTTATAGTTGCGGATTACAGACTCCGTCCAACCAAACAACGACGATACCGGACGACGTCTCCAACGATGCGCATTCCCAACTCCGTCCAGTTGCTGCTTGGACCTGGCAGCCTTGTCACCGATAGTTCTGCGTCTTGTCTACCATTGGGTCTATCTTTCAGCAAGGGTATAAGTATGAATTGGCATCGGCTGCGTTATGATGCTGTTACATTACATGTGGATCCTTGACCATGTTGATTGCAGCTATCGGACTCGTTGTTTTGTCGTGCTAGAAGGCTGGAGTGAGACGTGCCGTAGCGTTGGAAATTTCCTCGACTTCCAATCTGTTATCTTTTTCTTTTCTGTTGTTGTCCGCCGCATACCAATGATCAGAGCAATCAATCGCAGTGGTTGTTGAAGACAATATCTCAGCGCAATGCGAAGCTTTGCAAGTCCAGCGGCGGCCAGCCGCATGCGCACCTACTGTCGCATCCGCCCGTCGTTACGACGACCGCAGATTGTGTTGAGCGCGCTGCTGTCGACTTCAAGTGGTGGTAGAAGCACGAGATCCTCTGTCGCTCCCCTGGACACATTCGCCCGCCGACATATAGGGCCCGATGGAGCGTCGACAACCGAAATGCTGAAATCCCTCCACCCAGCAGTCAATTCTCTGGAAGAATTCGTGCAACAGGTCCTTCCGGCCGACATCCTGTCTTCCAAGAGCTTGTCACTGTCTGATTCGGATTCACCATCGTCAGCCTCATCCATACGTCAAAGCCAGGATGGCTACACGGAATCTCAATTACTCAGCCGCTTGCAATCTATTGCTTCCCAAAACAAGCTTCTTCGTAGCTACATCGGGTGCGGCTACGCTGGAACTCACGTGCCGAATGTCATCAAGCGCAATGTTCTGGAGAATCCGGCGTGGTACACGAGCTATACGCCCTACCAGCCGGAAATCAGCCAGGGGAGATTGGAATCACTGCTGAACTTCCAAACACTGGTCTCCGACCTGACAGCTCTCCCTATTGCCAATGCTTCACTGCTGGATGAACCAACGGCGGCTGCTGAGGCGCTGACGCTCTCTTTGAACGCATTGCCTGCTGCACGTCAGAAAAAGACAAGTAAGAAATTCTTTGTCAGCCATTTGGTTCATCCCCAGACCATCGCCGTCTTGCGGTCTCGAGCGGCGGGTTTTAACATTGAGATACATGTGGGAGACGTCTTAAAGGACAATTCCGCCGAGGTAGAGCGTATTGGCGATGATTTGGTCGGAGTCCTTGCACAGTATCCTGATACGGAGGGTGGTGTCTCAGACTTTCAGAATCTTGCCAATATCATTCACGCCTGTGGTGCTACCTTCAGTGTAGCCACCGACCTTCTCGCCCTGACCATCCTGAGACCTCCGGGAGAGTTCGGCGCAGATATCGCATTTGGCAACGCTCAACGCCTAGGAGTGCCATTTGGATATGGTGGACCTCATGCAGCATTTTTTGCCGTCGGCGACAAGTATACGCGCAAGATCCCTGGCCGTCTGGTTGGTGTTTCAAAAGACCGCCTTGGAAATCCAGCTTTACGTCTTGCCCTACAAACGCGTGAACAGCATATCCGGAGAGAGAAGGCGACAAGCAATGTTTGTACAGCACAGGCACTCCTGGCAAATATGAGCGCGCTTTATGCTGTGTACCATGGCCCAGAGGGCTTGAAGGCAATTGCAGAAAGAATTGTCGCTTTAACGACGGCATTGGACAGAGAAGTGACACAGTTAGGATTCAAGACGAGTAGCAGTGACGGAGAAGGCAAAACGCGTGTCCTCTTTGATACCGTTGTCGTCGATATTGAAGGCGCCAGTGCTCAAGAGGTGCTTGAGTGGGGTGTGGCCAACAAAGGCATAAATTTAAGAGCTATCGGCGAGGACCGCGTTGGAGTAACATTGGACGAGACGGTAGAAGACCAAGATTTCGAGGATATACTAGACATATTCACTCACTTCTCGTCTAACGGAGCCGTGGATTGCAAGAATGTATCCCCAGAAGAAGTTCAAAGTCAACCTGATACTTTTTCATTAATACCACAACCCTTTCAGCGAACATCAAAATACCTAACTCATCAGGTATTCAATACCCACCACTCAGAAACACAACTTCTTCGATACATACATCATTTGCAGTCCAAAGATCTATCACTCGTTCACTCAATGATTCCTCTTGGATCTTGTACAATGAAACTCAACGCCACAACCGAAATGGTACCAATTTCGTGGCCTGAGTTTTCCTCTATCCACCCATTCGTACCCGTGGATCAAACAAAAGGCTACCAAATTTTGACTGGTGAACTGGAAGCCGACCTTGCAAAGATTACCGGTTTCGATGCTGTTTCTCTGCAACCTAATTCTGGTGCCCAAGGTGAATTCGCTGGCCTTCGTGTTATTCGAAAGTATCACGAAACGCGAGAGCCAGGAAAGACGCGCGATATTTGCCTCATTCCGGTATCTGCCCACGGTACTAATCCAGCCAGTGCTACTATGGCCGGTATGCGTGTCGTTCCGGTCAAGAGCGATGGTAAAACAGGCAACCTTGACATGGCCGACTTGGAGGCTAAATGTGAGAAGCACCGTGACCAGCTAGCCGCGATTATGATCACATACCCGAGCACATTCGGCGTCTTCGAGCCGGATATCAAAAGAGCTTGTGAGCTCGTACATGCTCATGGTGGACAGGTTTACATGGATGGTGCCAACATGAATGCTCAAATTGGCCTTTGCTCACCCGGCGATATCGGCGCAGACGTCTGTCACTTGAACCTGCATAAGACATTCTGTATCCCTCACGGAGGTGGAGGGCCTGGCGTTGGCCCCATCGGCGTCAAAAGCCATCTCGCACCTTTCCTACCAGGCCACCCTCTTGTCGCAACAGGTGGCGACCAAGCCATCTTTCCTATAAGTGGCGCACCATGGGGGAGTGCCAGCATTCTTCCCATTAGTTGGTCATATATCAAGATGATGGGCAGCCGTGGCCTTACCAACGCTACCAAGATCACACTCCTGAACGCGAACTACCTCCTCTCGCGCTTATCTCCCCATTATGAGATCCTATTTACGAACGCATCCGGACGATGCGCCCACGAATTCATTTTAGACGTGCGCCCGTTCAAGAGCAGCAGTAAGATCGAAGCCATTGACATTGCCAAAAGACTCCAGGACTATGGCTTCCACGCTCCAACCATGTCATGGCCAGTTGCGGGAACACTAATGATTGAGCCGACTGAGTCCGAGGATAAAGCGGAGCTGGATCGCTTTGTTGATGCGCTGATTAGCATCCGTGGTGAGATTAGGGCCATCGAGAATGGGGAGATGGACAAGGAGGTCAATATGCTCAAGATGGCACCGCATACGCAACGGGATCTGCTTGTAGGAGAGTGGGAAAGGCCGTATTCAAGAGAAGAAGCGGCCTATCCATTGCCTTGGCTGAAGGAGAAGAAATTCTGGCCAACGGTGACTAGAATTAATGATAGTAAGTTTCTTGTTGACATTAATATTTCGGTCTTTATAGGTCTTAGCTAACATGACGCAGCTTATGGTGACCAGAATATTTTCTGCACCTGCGACCCAGTCAATACTGGAGCTGAGGATCAATGAGACGAGTTCTCAAAGCTAAAAGCGAATCGATTATGGTTATATAAATTAGAAGGGAAGATGCGAGGAGAAGTTTTTTAATTATCAGGATAGCTCGTGATCTTGGGCTCGAGCGGTAAGACTTTATAGAGAGCTATGGATAACTATGACGGATAGAATACCACGTGGTTAAATCTCAACTATGATAGGGATTATGATTCAAACCTGCCGAAGTGCAAAAGTCTACGCAAGGCTCTTAGCGTGGTGTACGTATATACTTAAATGAATATAGTGGCGATTTTACGCTTGCAAGAGAAGATAGATAACACAGTTATTTATGTGACCGTGATACCTCCCAGCCCATAGCCCTGAAGAATACCACTTTTGGGTTCACCACCAAATCTACCTGTCATATTTTGAGATTGGAGTTGGGTTGATCTTAAGACAATTGCTTATATATTTACTTGCTCCCTCAAAAGGCCATCTTGTATATCTAGTTTTGATATTTGACCAGAGTTCTCTAGCAATGATTCCCTCATTCTCAAGGTTTACACCCAAGGCTTTAGGTCTTCCAGTGTCTCCCTGTAATTGTAAGTTGTACCACCATCGGTGCACCATATTACCAAGGCAAGCGGTGTTCATTTATAAACCAAGATTATGGAACAACTGTTACATACGACCATAGACTGAGGAGAACTGGGCATCCCGTCCGCTCTGCCATACATAAGCCTCAGATCGGTAGATTAGTAGTTGGGTGGGTGACCA
>PDLM01000045.1:0-14964 GCA_003369665.1 Coleophoma cylindrospora | reverse complement strand
ACCTAGAAAGGGTTCTTTCGAAGCTAGATATATATTTACGGACCCCTACACCACTAATTACACTATAGGCCTCAACTGAGTCCTAGGTGTCTTAAACCCCCTAGAACCTAATTGAAGTCGACTCCTAGACTAGCCTTATTAAAAGCCGCATTTCAAATCACTAAAATAACTCTCTAACACCGATGTTAGACGCTATTGACTAATTTTCGAAGGGGGCAAAAGCTATGATGCATGAAGTAGTACTTCTTCGAGCCGAGGTCTCTATATTACGAAGGGCGAATGAAGCCCTTAGTAAACGTCGAAGGGCTAAAAGAACCCGTCTACAGCATAGAGGGACCCTTATAGTCGGTGAAGCACAGTCAATGATGGCACAGGCAGATGTGGATGCCTAGTTAAAGCAAGAAGTCCATCAAAGTCGTAGAAATCGAAGTGGGGCCCCTGCGAAGGCCAGGTGCTGTAGGACATGTGGTAAGACTAGGCATAATGCCCGTACCTGCTAGGAGGCTAGTGAAGCCATTGCTTTACCTATTCTAGACACGATTGTAATTGAATAGTGGTGTTGATGTAGTTAAATTGAGGAATTTAAATCGGGTGGTGTGAAAAGTGGTGCACTCACTTGTTTGGTGCACTCGCTTATCCTGTACGTTACGTGATTTTACCCGAGGCTTTTATACCCATCTTCCCAATGTTCGCTGTACGTATTGTGCCGCCTTGTATTCAATCCACATTTCAATCTAAAAGATTGTTAAAAATTGTAAAATATACGAAGTTTTCCATATGAAGTGACACGAACTAGAAGGTACTTGAAGCCCAGCCATGCTATCAGAGTGATGACTTAAGAAGCTTTCCCAGCGAGGAGGTATCAACGCAAATTCGCCAATTCGGGTCATTATTTAGTGTGCCCACAGTCAGACCAAACAAACACTGCCAGAAATGTATGTCGTTAGCTTGCGAGAGCCGTAATGCCCTTATTGATCTATATCGTCATCCTTTGCCGAAGCGAACATTTCTAGGAGAAATACGAACCAAGTATATTAGGCTAACAATGGTGCTAAACGGGCAAACAGCATCTTAAAGTGATCCAGATGAGGCGCTTCATGTTCGCTGACATGCCAAAACATATTGTGAGCGACTGAAAATAGAAGTTGTACTTCCTTATTAAGATTTAGACCCACAGCGAATGAAGAGACTATCGCCTTGAAGCGGTCTTGATAAATGTTTATCACGGGCCAGTCGAGCACATCATACCGTGTTGGTTGTAAGATCCAGATAGACAAGATATATACCACACACAGGGCTAGGCATGTGCAAGTGTGTTATGTGTTAGAATAACGGCCACAACTTCTTGCGCTAATCTCCTACAGATTCTCCGGACCCATGAACGTATGTTACCATACCTACCGCCCAAATTGAAACCCAGTCTTCGGTCATTCATGAAAAGAGCTACTATTCCGGACCAGAAACCTATTCGGCTTGGAAATTTAAATACCAGTATTTCAGAAATTTAATAGTATATTTCAGGAACCCTCGATCACTAACAGGCAACACTATAAAGTAAACCTCCTTTAATCCACGCGAAGTGGGATCCTTTGGAGAAAGGAGAGCTGTCACAAATTTCCGCCATATCTTCCAACGTCGGCGGGCCTGAATACGGAGCGCACAGATCTTCGTCCCCATGATTGCAAACCGACATGGAACTGGATTCAATGACTGATCAGTACTACGTGATGTCATTGTTGACACAGTATTATTGACGTACCTGGTATCGTAGCAACATAGGCTGACACATGACTGAGCCTTCACGGACACACATCCATTTCCTTTATTTTCCAGGCTTGCTCCATCTCCGGCGGAGTCCGCCCATGCGCTCGGCAAGAAGCTGCATAGAAACCTGGTAGGTGTCATCGTCTGTGAGGCAGTCTCGAAAAGAGCTCTCAACTCGTCGTTGCGTAGAGTCGTCGTGCCAGTGCGCAGACTCCGCTGGACATCGATGGGCGATGATACGACCTGTTCGCAATCAGCAGGGCGGAATGCAAGACTTCGTCGAACTCACTAGTGCCAGCATCATGGCCACGGACAAACGGCTGAGCAGGGACCTGATGGACATGATCCAAGGAGATCAATTTCTGGACTAATGGGTCGTGGATGGAGCGCTCTACTGAGGCTACGGAACAAAAGGCACGCCTGATGTTGAACGCCGAAGTTAAACGCGGATGCTTTGGAACGTCAGACGAAGGAGCTCTGGTTTTTCAGATCAAAGGGTCACTGGTCTGATCTTATCATAGCTGAGCCCGACGAGCAGCAGGCTTTCTTACGCTGTGCCGCTCTCGTGGCGGTGCGGCTAATTTGTTAGTGGACGTTGAAGCAGTGTGGCACACGATCTATGCTTGGCTTTCGTAGGAGCCCGCCAGCCTTGCGATAAGAAATGTCTCCCCCGCTATCATCGTCACTGTCCATGAAGGTCTTGTAGGAAGAAGGACTTCAACTTCGTTCATACCGTCTCTCGCCGGAGAGATGAGATCTGCCCTAGGATCTTGCACCCGTAGTGTAGCAGTGGGACCTGTGTTTTAGAGGTTAGGTCTAGGTCAGCCGTAGCCTTATCGTGCTTTTCTTTTCACTTTTCCAAGATCTTTCTCGATGCTTACCTATGCTTGGCACTGAGCATTACAAGGGGGCTTAGCTGAGCTAAGCTTTCAGCTTTGATCACTTGTAGCCATTGGGCAAAGTTACGAGTGACACCAACCTGGGTCGATGATGGATTGATTGGTTGGTCTATGACTATATCAGTGGGGGCGATTGGTCTGTCCTGACAATCCCAGGCAGCCGTCACGCACTTTTGGGGATCCTCATAAGCAGTAAGGCCCAAGTCAGGCCAAGACACTTCGCCCATTACGAGACTTATTTGGCAACTGGATAAGACAACCACCGTATCGAAAACTTCGTTATGGATGAACCTGTGCAAGGTCAGGTCAAAACTGGCTTCTACGTGAACAGCGTCACAGAGCGTGAGTCTAGCCTGATGACTGACTTTCCGTATGAACGAGCTAATTCTAGGACAGGGTGGGCGTGGTTCTTGCCCACTGCTTCAGCTGGTATTGGCGTTCAATTCCTAGGGATTTGGCTTACACTTGCCCTTCCTCGGTTGTGGACAGCTGGCTGTGTACTCTACCGCCGCGGAACGGCCAGCGCCACACCAGCAAATGCACGCGGGATTGAGCTTGAACCTCGTGATCATGATCAGCGAGAACAAGTCCTTGATGCGGGAAGCTTTGCTCTGGACCGAATCTGGAATGCAGGGCTGCCACAGAATCGCCTCACCGGTGGGGTGCTGCCACGCCGGGAGACTAATATGGTGCTCCATGACCTGGGTCTCGCATTCATCAGTATTGTGTTCTTCATTTTAGTCATTGTGCTCGGCAGTCTCATAAACTTGTTGACTGGTGACAGCGTAGGACTCGCACAGGCTTCAGATTGTGGCTATTACCTGCCAGGAAACTTCGACGAGACCCCGGCAGTAATTGCAGCACAAACACGGCTCCAAGTCGATGCGGCATCTTACGCACAGTCCTGCTATGGCGGTCGTGGGAATGCCATCACTGGATGCAATTTGTTCGCACAGCAAGCAATCCCATACACTTCGACAGAGGAAGTGGATTGCCCATTCAGCGGTGAAATGTGTCTTCTTGGTAGCAAAGGCGCCATAAAGTTTTCTACAGGCCCTGTACCAGCTCAAGCACTAGGCTTTAACACTGGCAAACATCTGGAGTTTAAAAGGAGTACCTCGTTTGCTCCTCTAGTCAGGAACGAGACATTTGTGCAGAAGTACATTCCCGGCGGAGATACTTCGCTCACAGGTTACCAATTCTTCTACGGCTGGACTGCGCCCCCCGACATCGCGCCCGTTATGTGGCCTTGGACCTATCAATGGTATGGAATAAATCGGATGCCAGTCGATAATACGTACGAAGTTGGGTAAGGCCTGCCTCGCTGCTGCACAAATCTCACCTGACACAGAATTCAGTGTTGTGCAAGAAAACCGGTACTATATGCCGATTCCTGAGCTCCAGTCGGCCAGTGGCAAGCGTCTGACTATATTATTCGTAAGCAATAAGAGGTTTCGATATGCCAAAAAAGTCGACGATCCACTGTTCGAAGCCCGTTTTGAAACAGAGGCTCCTGTCCCGAATCCACAGGACGATCAGGTGTGGTGGACAGCTGGTCCTGCCGACGACTCGCCAAGAGTGCTGGCGTGCGTAGACGAATTTAAATGGAGAGATAGACGCTCCAGTGAAAACTGGACTGACGCATCCTCACCGGCCGAGAGATTCCCGAGTGTTCAGTCCGATCGTTGGCGGCTCCTGCCACTCTCATTGGATGTCTCAACGATTTGGGACGTAGTCAGCTTCCGTTTGGCCGCTGCGCTCAACGCATCGTCACAGACTCCTCCAAATAGCTTCTTTGGAGTGATGACGCCGGACCAGTGGAAGATTGAAGCCCGTCAACTGTTCGAGGCATCCCTAGCACGCGCGCAGTTTGAGACCCGTAACATGGCTCTTGGTCTATACGCCGGCCTTCCCAACTACGTTAAAAGCAACATGTCGCCGGAGATTTGTCGCGAGGCATACCTCGTAAACGCGCCTGGATACACAAACATCTTTGCGGCACCTTGGGTGGCGATTTTCGTGATCTGTTCGCTCATCGTCGTGGCGACGTTTCCAACAGGAACCCGAGAGGACGAGAAACTCTTGTTTGAGCGACTTCCCGATTCAATGGTGCAGCCCTTAGCAAACTTATGCGTCGTTATTGTCCACGCAACAACGAATGCTCTTGATTGGATTTTGCGGAGCACGGTATCGTGTAGCATCGTCTGTTGGAAATTTATGACGGCCAGTACCCTTGCATTCTTGGCAAAAATAAACGTCACAGCGAGAATGATATGGTCATCTGCTCGTAGAGTAATAGGCGTATGATTGGAGTCTTCGTGAGGAAGCGGCTGGACCTAAGAAAGGCAAATCTGAGGCAGTACGACAACCCAATGAAGAATCCAAAGCGGCGAGTGCACGGAAGCTACAGAAGTTCGCCGAAGGTACTTCAGCATGTTATAATGGGAAAACAGAAACATAGTACTCTCGATATCGATGTTAACCAATCCAACACATATGGATATTAGATATTCTGCCTTCATAATATTGGCCTCATCGAACTCAGATTCGCCAATACGCTTTCGTCATCCGTAATCATCGCTTGCTTTCGGCTGGGTTATCATCAATATTCAAACCGGGCTCTAGCCAAAGCCCTAGAATCCCCTCATTGAGACCAGTTAGGGTTGCTGTAAGTATAGAGATCTTGATTCTGACTAAGGAATTATAAAGCCTTCGAAATTTTGCTTTGTAATTACAGATACCTGTAATCTATTCACGTGATATCTTAAAAAGCAGATGAGGCTATCCCCGACCTCGTCGACTCTGGCTTGGAGAGGGCTGATACTAGTGTATGTATGTCACAAGCCCTGTAATTCTTACAGAATTCCATGGAAAGTTACAGGATTGCCTCGAAACCCAGTTAAAATAAAAAGTCTGTAATTTACGTGATTCAATCCTCGAGCCAAGACGTTCCTATTCTGCGCTTTTGCTTCTCTTGGCTTATCGCAGCCAGTAAGAAGCTGTCGTCGCGGGTTTTTTCTACGCCCGCTTATGCACCTACTCAAATACCGATGTGGGCTGATTTATAAGCAATCATCCCTAACAATAAAATACTCATTCATAGTGTCGCGTTACGGAGATACATTCGCAAATATACTCGTATCTTACAGATTTGGTGGTGCTACGTGTACAGAATACTTTTCGCAGGAGTTCTGAGCATCTCTAAAAGTTGGCTTAATTTGAGTATCCTCACAGAGCGACTATACTGATGCCTTACGATAAGCGGAGTACTCCATTAATTCGTAACCAGCAACCCTTGTTCAACGGATTACGACCCTTGGTCTCGCTAACCTCCCCCTCTTTTCCTTTTTTCTCCAGGTGCTCTCCTTCTAATACCTTCCACTTTTCTAAACGATCAACCACCTTCATTTTGACTAATCGACCTATATAATCACCCCGTAGAACCAACATTCTCTATAATTTCTTGATCAATACCTTACCACCCGCAGCTTTCAATTTTAGCGTAGTGCGAAAGCCGTTGGGGGCCTAGTCTTTTGTTCGAGCAACACAAGGCTGAGATTTCTTGCGATCATTGAGTGATTCATATATCTATTCTTCGGGTATATGGCAAAGAAGACGAACTAAGAAAGGGCAATAATATGCTACTGTCCTTAGCACAATCTTCCAGATCGCAGTCATCTACCGAGGAAGATGAGACGTTGAGTGTGCCGATATTACCACAACCAACAGATACGAAGTCACAAAAAAGCACGTATGTCCATCTGTAGGTATAATTCTAAGCTGCCAGTCCCTGATTCATTCTGTAGGAAACCCAAGGAATATATTCCGCAAACGCAATGGATAAACTTTAGTACGAACAGTACGACATACAAGAGCGACAAGTTGACATTGAGAGGTGTTCGTCAACATGTTGCGAATGAGTCTTATCGGCGACGTAGAGCGCAACAAGCCTTGACAGCTTTCTACCAAGCTAACCCAAAGACACTCCGCCCCAATGATAGCAGCAAAGACGTTTCAGCAGCAGTAGCAGTAGCAGCTGCCGCACCTCTGAATAACAGGCTCGATATCATGGAGATTGATCCATTTCGAGAGTATCCAATATCTATGAACCATCGCAATCATCGGCTGCTCCGAAATTGTAAGCAATGAGAACTCTATATCGCATTAAGTATCGCTAATTCACTCTGATTATCTAAAGTGTACTCTGATTCAATCATTTGTTTCACAGATCTGAGAGATGGAGGATTGTTTAGTAGGATTACAGAACCAGCAGCATTCACAGCAATGCTATCTATGTCTTCCTATCATTTGTCAACAGAAACCTCATTAGACAAAACGGTGCCACTGAAACTGTCGATATCAGCAATCAAGTCGCTTAATAACATGTTAACGTCCAATCACGTTAATATAAGTGATGATGCAGTGATGTGTTTAATAGTTTTCTGTTGGTACGAGGTAGGCGAAGAGATCTCCATGTTAAAAGGCAAGTCAAGCTGACCATGATTAGATATTGAAATTCGATATGAAGGCCTATAAAATACATGTCAATGGCCTCATGACACTTGTGAAGATGAAAGGAGGGATAGAAACACTAAAGCACAACCAGCTTTTATATGGTTACACGCAGATGTAAGCTGGGCCTCCTTTATAACAATTCTTATACGTGCGAAATTCTAGTAGCGAGTTTATTAACGATCAACAGGTTCGACAAACACCTCGCCGAACTCTGGGGTAACGATCCAATATTCCCAACTACTCGAACTGATTACACATCTAGACCGAGAGGACAACCACTTTTTGAGATCAATATATCAGCTTTGGAAAGTTCTTACGTTCTACGTATTTTTGAACCGTGTTTCACAATCCTTGAAGAAGTTCAAAACTTAGCGCGGCAGGAGATGCAGCGGAGGAACCTACCAGGAAACGATGCCTCCATGGAGATAGACTGGCAACCATTTCTCAAGCGACTTGATTCCATTCCTTCAGACGAAGATCTATTTGACGCCCTTCAAAGTGACTTTCGAGGCTTTTGCAAAATCGCATGTATAGTTTTTATCATCCAGGTTCAGCGGACGCTATCATCACGGCGGATTCCTGGCCTAGAAGATGATGAGTTTTACCTCTTAAAGCTCCAGCATTTGCGCCATGAGAGCCTTCCTATGTTTTACATAGGAAACTCAATTCCCATAAGACATCCCGTTGGGCCGTTGATTTTGTGGAATTCATTTATTGAGGCGTCCTTTGCTGAAGATTACTATATGAAAGGGTTGAATCGACAACTGTTCGCATCAAGAAGGAGAGGGCTGGGAATTAGGTCATTAGCGGAAGCCTTGTCGATGCTGAAAAGATTTCCGTGGATGGATGAAGTTCATACTCCTTTGCTTGTAGACATTTGGAAGGGTGTCTCAAATGTATACGCGTACTACGGCTAATTGAGTAATGCATATCTAGTAAATATTTTATGCAATTTGTTGCTGTTTAATGTATACATACATAATTTATAACTAAAAGAAATCGTTCTAAACTCACAAAGCCTGGTAGTGCCACGCTCGTAGCGCTCTTGGATGGCCATGTCCGTTTTATTTATACCTATCATAAAGCTGTTCCACGAGACTTAAACAGGACGCCTGGTTCTGAGCTAGTTGCTTTTAGTAGGCTCGTCAGCAGGTCACCAATTTTCCGCTCATCTTGGCGCCGGAAGACGCTTTTTAGATTGATTTATCATAGTCCGGTGGTTACCGCCGAGTGCGGCGGTCGAAAAATATCCCGGTGCCTTGCCGCGACGTTAGGCAGAAGCACAAAATGACATTGTGATGGAAAGAAACGGGTCGAAGAGGAGTCCTTCGTGGTAGGACTCTGTCGCCTGTGGGGCAGATTTGCAAGCAAGGATGCATGAGCGGTCGTCCATCGTCGATAGTAGGCTGCGATTGGCAATTCGGCCCTCATTCAGCCCTACTAATGCGGGATTGCGCGGAAGAGTGTACGATGAGGCTCCAGCCTTGATTCCACGTGCGCATGATAGAAGCTACAGCGACTCTTCTTACTGTTTCTTGAATTTCGGTATGAGATTTCAGAGTCCCGCCTTATGACCTTTGTAACATTATACTACTTCTAATTCCAGGTATGGGATGGGGTGGACGTTGGTCCAAACCTGTGCTGGGTTGTCTGGAATCACTATATCCAAGATCAGTACTGGTTCTTACGACGTTTACAGAGCAAGGATAGCTCAGTGGATTAGTCAATTGAGTTTCGGTGCCAAGAGCGGTTGCCCCCAGCACCACCACATACTGGAGCTGGTATAGACCACATCAACGACCATCTGTATCATTCCTTCGCTGAAAACTATCCGAACCACCCCAACAATCCAGCCCCCAGCCCCAATGCAACTCCAAGGGGTGGCAAATGATTCCGCAGACCTCCCTTGATCAAATCCCAACTCACAACCGCATCGAGGAGCATGAAGCTGCTAGACAGGATCATTACCCAACCAAGGAGCTTGCGCTCTCCTTTATACCACATCGTGGAACAGATCATTCCGATTACAACATCGCGCGCTGCGAACATGCGGGTCAGACCATCCGCAAGCTTCTGTGCCTCGGGTGTTGTAGGTGCGGGAAAATCGAGGGAGGCAAGTGCGGCCCCAGGGGTAAGAAGCCCATAAACGCCAATCAAAATCGGGACCGTTCCGTAAAGGCCGGTCAGATTAAACAACAACTGAGATTGGGGGGAAGTAGTAGGCATCTTGGCTTAAATGGGTCACGGGAGTTTGGGCTAAACAAATAAACTTCATGATACAGGATTTTGGGGATGGGATAGGATGTTTTATAAAGTACCTACCCTGGATTCCCGTCTTACGTAAGCACTAGAAATGAATAAAGGTAATTTACCCAGGTAGATGAATGTAATATGCGGACATCTTTATTCCGAGTGACATGTAGCCCCCACCCATTTAACGAACGGTATACTGCATGTAGATAGCTTTATGTTATGACGTGGAGAACAAAACTGCACTGCTCTTCGTAGTTCTCAAAACACTATCACCGGAAATAATGGAAAGTCGTACATTGGATTCCGGCATCCAGAACCTGCCCCGAAAATGACGACATGAAGTATCCGGCCATGAAATTCGTCTACCCTATTAGATGTTGTCATTTGGTCTTATGGATCCTCGATTTCATCAGACCGGGGCTTATGATAATTACTAATTCAAGTGCCTGACCCCTCTGCTTCATGATCGCGAATAAGGCGCTTTGATGAAACGATATTTGCATCGTTCGGGGTCTGTTGTAGCTGCTTGATTGTACTTTATAATATCTCGCTTTTAGGATCGTGTATCTTTTGAACAAGTGTTAGACCTAAGGATGTACAGGAAGAGAGATGAGTGTACTATGACTTTGATGGAAATATATTGTACTACTTAATTGATAGATTTGTTAATTTTCAAATGACTTGTGACTTGTTTTGTTTCTCGAAGACGTGTGGTCTGCTTTTCTGGCTCTGCTGCTGTGAGAGAACATTCCTGGCAAATATTGTATCGTGAACAAAGAAGAACACCAGTATACCTAGAAAAAACACAATAATACACGTCGTACCCACAAGAATAGCTATCGATAGCCGCCGGCCGAAGTTTCGATATTCAACCCAAGAGGCTCCCACATCTGCTCCGAGAATCTGCTGCACACCAAGCTCCACCTGTATTGATGCCAAGATTATTGTTAGAACTGCAAAGATAAACAACAATACTGGAAACATATTTCCGAAAAACGCTCCCCATTGTGCATCGATATGATGAAAGGTAAGTTTTGGAAAGAGGAAGATGCGAGAGTAGAAATTCAAACGCGTGAGGCGAAGCTCCCCGTAGCTATATCTCGGGCTTACTTCTCGATCCCCCAACTCATGGAACGGCTCAATGAATCGCGCAAAAGCATCCCACTCTACACTTTTGGGTATCAATCCTATTTCCTGGCCAAGGTCAAAATCTGTCTTGTATTGCACCAGATGCGAGTAGGTGCGCATGAAGCCACAGGCGGCCTGCCAGCCTTCGAATGGAAAATCGCTTTGATGGGGGCTGACAGCCCGATGACCGAAAACGTGATCCCAGAAAGCATGCGACAATAAATATGGCGGGAGTGGTTTGATAAAGATGGTGTTGTTCCGCCAGACTAGATGGAGCTGGGGGTTTTCGGCCAGGACGATTCGACGTCCGCGCACGGCTTGGTGGTGTAGAGCTGAGATGTGGGAGCTGCGGGGGGTGGAGACTAGCCAGAGATGTGGGGTGAGACGGTTCAGATCCGGGGTGAGGAGGTCTACGACGAGGAATCTACGAATGGAAAAAAGATCGAGAGATACCCGAGGCTGGCTGGGGAGCGTGTTTTTGTTTGGAGTATTGCAGCAGAGATAAGGCTGTTGAGTTGTTGGATCAGAAGCGATTGCAAGGGAGTTGTCAAGCTGATCGCCGAGGGGAAATGGAGGTTCAGCCATGGCGATAATGCTGCTGGCCAAGAAGACACTTGATGGGGAGTCTATATCGACATATTGCAGAGCAGGGGAAATGTATCTTATATGCCAACTCGATATCCGTCAAGTCTTCACGTGGCTGTGTTTCGATTCTGCCCAGTGGGAATCTAACATGGTAGTTTATTGGATTCGCTTCACCTCCTTGTCTATCTTGTTAAGCCTCACCTCCACCTCAATCCTCCAACTCCGAGGTCGAATTGTCTTTGCTAATCCAGTGGTGATTAGGATATAAGTGACTAGGATATACCTGCGAAACGCGCATGGTGAGTCTCTCGCTCTACGAAGCGCTCGCTCCAAGTTTTGACTTCGAACTTTCAATGACAAGGCTGTAGGGCTGGATGAATACAGGGCCCTGACTCTACAACCTCAAGACCACTATACCAAAGCATATCGCACATCGCCCACTCTTTACATCTTCGCTTTCCCATCTGCTTACATACCTAGCGTCCCCAGCCTCTACTTGGGTGCCCACGGATTGTATTTGGACGACTAAAGGAACCGCCAAAATCTGAGATTATGCGTAAAATCTCCCTTTTTCGTTGCCTGAGTCGGACTCCAGACCCAACGGAAGACCACAGAGACAGCGAGGCATTTTTGACCAAGATTTACTCCCCAGTAAATGCTGGTCCGGTCCAGTCTGTGCATCTTTAATATCTTCTTTCCGTCAGCTAACCCTTGTAGTATTATCGCTGTTCACGGAGTCAATACTACATCTCCCCAGCAGTGGGAAGCGTATAAGAATCGCAGAAATCGTAAAGATGGAGTCTATAACTGGTTAAGCGATGAAAAAATGCTTCCAGTGGCCATACCAAATGCTCACATATGGACTTTTCACTACACGGTCTCATGGTTGGCAGATAGCCCGTTTGAAAATCTTCCTAATATTGCTTCCAAGCTACTCTTGTCATTATCTGGCTCTCGACTTTTCCACCGGAACTCAGATCAGGTTTGTATTCACTTTTGATGCCATGTGAGCCAGAACTAACCCACTTATTCATTGGAAGCAGAACAACACACGTCTAGTCTTTGTAGGAGCTAGCTATGGTGGAGTTGTGATAGCAAAGGTAACCCCTCTCGATATCTGCCTTATGGATGTAAAAACGAAATAATTATCTATAGGCAATTGAGCAGGCAAAAATGCATGATGGCCCTTATAATGATATCCTACGTGCCACAGTTGGGGCAATCTTCCTGGGCTCCCCATTACGGACTTGCACTGAGCTTACAACTGCCGCACAGTGGTACGAAACCTTCCAAGGAATGCTTTCTACCAAACCGTCCGCCAAGGTGATGGAGGATCTAAAAAAAAACACTGGAGTATTGGAAGAGCTTTTACGGAACTTCGCACTTGTCGTGAATGATGAACGGTATCGCCTACAGATTCGATGCTTTTATGAGACGCTCCGTACGAATAAGACCGGCTATAAAGCTTTTGTGAGTATATTGCAACTTATCAACAATAGAGTAGGCATCTAATTATAAACAGGTCGTTAGGCAAAATGCAGCTTGTGTCGATGGTCATTTCCAACACGGTCTTGATGTGCATCATACCATGATGAGCAAGTTCTTTGGTCCTCGGGACAGGAACTTTCACCTAGTGAGAGACCAGATCAAAGACCTTGTCTCTAGGCATGAAGAATACACACAGAGACGAAGCTCAGGTAATTCTGTGCTCTTGGCACTTGATCTTGAAATGGTGCTGATAAAATTTCAAATTAGACTTGGTACCACTTGCAGTCTTGCCGTTTCCACGCAATGATTCGATTATTCCAAGGAATGATATATTTCAGTGCTTGGATAGAAAGTTATCAATGAATACGAAAAGCGCCGCCGCTGCTCTGTATGGACTTGGAGGAGCGGGTAAAACCCAACTGGCACTAGAGTTTGCTTACCGAAGAAGAAACCAAGGTTTCATTGTCTTTTGGGTATGTGCAAAGGAAAGAATTGAAAATATACCATGCTCAACTTTGGTATCATAGGTATACGCCGCGAGTCGTGCATCGATTACTACCAGCTATACTGATATGGCTAAAATGATTCCCGAACTTAAACAGCTGAGCCAAAGTTTGACAGGTGATGATCTCCTCATAGCCATTAAGAACTGGATAGAAAGTCACGATCAGTCCCATCAGCGAATATTATTGGTGTGTCTCTCAAGGCATTTATTTCTACACCCAATTTTCCAATCCAAATATCATCTGCTAAACTTCCTTTATCTCTAGATCATGGACAACGCAGATAAGCTGGGCCTTTTTCGAGAAGAAGAACTGACTGGCGAGAACGGGTCGTCTCAAAATATTAGGGATTTCATCCCCCAAAAGGGATGTCAAATATTGTGGACATCAAGAGATGGACATATCGCCACCTCTGCCCTTCTGGACGATGAAAGTCAAGCCATAGAAGTAGGCCCTATGTTGGAATCCGAGGCTTTGCGGTTGCTGCGTCCGTCTAGCTTATCTGAAAGTTCAGCAATGCAGAACGCCACACCTGTTGAGCGGGACTTACTTGAAAGCCTAGAATATCTTCCATTGGCCATCTCACATGCTCGCGCATATATGTGGCAGCTAAAGATTTCAACTGAGGAGTACCTAGCAAAGTTGAATTCCGAGGGCCAAAAAGCAAAACGGGTTCTAGATTTTGAAGCGGGCAATCGTCAAAAATATAAGAACGTAAGTTTAAATGAGAATAGACCATCGAAATCATTAGTGGGCTTCCTAACCATATTATAAGATTCCAACAAGCGTGTCGAAGACCTGGAGGGTCTCTATCACCGAAATTGAAAACGAGTCCCCACTTGCAGCCAGAATACTTTGTAAGTTCCTAGTTCTATGACGATGGCGTTTTGATCGAAGCCTCACACTCGATAAATTATTCATTGATAGGTGCTAATCATTCTCGCCTAGATACTGCTGCATTCTTTAACAGGCAAAATATTCCCAAGGAGCTTATTGAAGGCATTGTGGAAACTTTCGATGACTATGATGATGACGAGGATGACTTAGATGAGGCAATCGCACGACTTATTGCATTCTCATTCATACAACGAGGAGTCGACATCGACAGAGACAGCTCGGTTTACAACTTGCATCGCTTAGTTCAGCAGACTACCTTGCTTTCTATGAGTAAGTCACAGTTCATATACTATTCTCCTAGTAGCAATTAACTTTGGTAGAATTTCTAGAACTTGTTCATGTATTCCTTTTTGAACTCTAGTAATCATTTTATCATTTACAGTAATTATAGACCTAGTCACTAAGTATGAATAGCCGACGAAAGAAAAGAAAGCTTGAAAGTATTTGCTTTTCAGGCTTTTAACAACATATTTCCAATGCGGAGTCGAGCTCAGCATAGCGAAGCAAGGAAATGTATCAAATACATAAGCCATGGAGAGACCTTACGATATCACAAAGTTAATCGACAAGATCTACTAGATGGGATTTATCATAAACTCAGCGACTACTATTATACTCAGAAGCAGAGTCAGCCACTAGTCGAACTGCTGAGCGAATTCTATGATCTTCAAACAAGGGCTAAGGGCGAGAGAGATCTAAAAACACTATCAACCAAAGGATATTTAGCTCTAGCGTTTAATGAAATCAGTAATTTCAAGCAGTCAGAAAAGCTGGGTGTTGAGGTTATCGCTTTATATCGCGAAGTACTAGGAGAAAAGCACCCTGACACTTTGACGTGCATGGGAAATCTTGGACTCACATATCAGTCTCAGGGAAATTATCGCGCGGCAGAGGAGATCCAGGTCAAGGTTCTCGCCTTACATCGCGAAGTA
>PDLM01000044.1:0-17814 GCA_003369665.1 Coleophoma cylindrospora | reverse complement strand
CCCCCCCCCCCAAATCACTTCGTGTCTTTAAATAAGTTGAAAACGTTCTAGATCAAAAACCTCTTTCACGATGATCCTACTGCTGATCATGAATACCTGCCTATTCGAGGTCACCCAGCTTTTCTCGCTGGTGCTCGACGGCTGGTTTTTGGCGACAAAGAGTCCTTAAATCCAGCTATCGCTTCTATCCAGACCATCGCAGGATCAGGTGCAAATCATATAGGGGCTCAATTCCTCGCAGACTATCTCAAGCCGAAGAATGTATGGTTCTCAAATCCCACCTGGGGTGCACATCCCCTAATATGGGAGAGGGCCAGTCGTACCGTCAATCAAAAGTGGTATCCTTACTACAATCTTAGCAATAATAGTTTTGACTTCGATGGGATGATTAAATGCCTTCAGGCTGAGTCAAGTCCTGGAGATGTGATAATATTACATGCTGCAGCCCACAACCCTACCGGGCTTGACCCAACCAAAGATCAATGGAAAGGAGTTGCCGATCTTTGCGTACAACTACAGCTGTTCCCACTTTTCGATTCGGCATAGTAAGTAAGCACTGATCGACATGACATGTATACTAACTGTTACATAGTCAAGGTTTCGCTTCCGGCAATTTGTTAGAGGATGGATGGGCGATGAAGCACTTCTTGGGCAGGGAAGGACTCGAGATGGGGATTGCGCAATCATTTTCGAAAAATTTCGGCTTATATGGCGAGCGGGTTGGAGCTTTGCATATTAAGTCCAACTCCACCGAGATTGGTCACGATATAGGAAATCTGCTGGAAAGACTCGCCCGATCCGAAATCACCTGTCCTCCGTTATACGGAGCGAGAATTGTTGCTCAAGTATTGAACGACCCAAAGCTGTTTGCAGAATGGGAACGAGATTTGGTTACAATGAGTGTACGTATCGCAAGGATGCGACGCGAGTTTTATCAAAGATTAGTAGAATTGGAGACTCCTGGACACTGGGAACATATTATCTCCCAAGTAAGTTTGGTTTGTACTCCTTGGATACTGGAGGTTAACCATCTGGCAGATTGGCATGTTCTCTTACATGGGCTTGACTCGTGAGCAGGTTATCGTCTTGCGAGAAGAGTTTCATATTTACTTATTGGATACTGGTAGAGTTGCAATCACTGGGTGTGAGTTTAGTCCACTTAGGGTTAGGATATTTTGCTAACTAATACAGTGACGATGGAGAACGTGGACTATGTTGCACAAAGTATCGATACTGTGGTCCGTAGAGTTACAAATGTGAATAATTCAGCCTAGATCAGGGGAAAGTTGTAGTCTGATCAAAAAGCTCATCACTTGATATTGACCTGGATCTTGCCAACACAATAGTTCTACGGCCAACCAAAATTTGAACCTGTATTGCCCAGTCCAGTTTAGACCTTTTGAAAACTCGCTCTAGCGGTAGGTGTATATCTAATAGTATTCCGAGGAGAGTACCCCTGGAGCTTGAATACGTTGAGGCGGTTCTCGAGGTTTTGGGGTTTAGTGGCAAGGTAAGAAGCAGTTATATCCTTTTAGGAAGTTAGAACGTTACCTTGATTGCTCTTTATTGTAGAACTTGAACTTACAAAATTCAGGCCACATACAACCATAGACTGAGGAGAAGTGGGCATTCCGTCGGCTCTGCCATGCATAAACTTTAGATTTGATAAGGTAGTTACGCTCACCTCCCATTTTAAGCACTCTCCATGTCGCTGTTTTCAGGACGAGCACAGGTAATCATAGGTGAGTAGCGGTGAGCATAAGTTATCAAAGGCGAGCAAAAGTGGATTACTCCGAGATCACTAGATCCTTCCTATAGAAGCCGAGTAGGATAGAAGTAGGTCTAAATTTGTAGTATATTCTTATACTCCTAGTTTACTTTCTTCGAGTTATGTTATATATAACAAAGATTGAAGTGTTATCGTACAAGACAATATTCTTTCTTAGGGTTCTTAGCTATGTTATATAGGTAGAAGGATTACGTCTATACTACTATTTTCAGATAACCTCCTGTTGGGACATTGTCTCGTGAGGACTCTGGGGATACCTGCATAGCACACGCAGCTGGCGTCCGGCTCGTATAGCCGGTTTTGGCAAAAGCATGCGTTGTTTTGCTTTTGGGCCTTATATTAAAAAGTCAAGTTACTCTTACCTCCTCTTTTGGGTTCCTTCGCAGTTTAATAGGTGGGCACAGGTGTACGCAGCTGAACATTATAGTACCGGATCTTTTTATTAGTTCGCAGATACTCAAACTCTTCTTTCCAATTGAAAACCACGTTGAATTTATTATATTAAATCGCTGCGCCCGACACCTGCCTCACCAGGCTTATCAGGAAGTACTGTTGATTAATACTCCAAGCTAAAAGAGCAGGGAGATGCGGGAGCTGCCTAATGTAGCAGGTGCCGTTGACATAGATCTCGAGTAGCGACGATGATCGTCCGATCCTTGATCTGGTGAGGCTCAAAAGCTTATCTCATTGAGCACAGAGGGAAGCTGTATGCGATTTTGAGCTTAAATATCAATGCCGGCTCAATGCCGGCCGGCGCCAAGAACAGAAGGTGTACACGTTTAACCGGCGACAGATGTTCCCCCAATCGGATCCCACTTAAGATAACCAACGACTTTCCCTATACGGATACATGGCCATTATGGTTAATTGGGACGATCTTCCAAATGCCGATAGATTTGTGTAGGACCGGTCGAGTATAAGTACGCTGTCTGGCTCTTGATGATGAGACTTTCCTTCCTTAACCCACATCATTACTCTCTCTCCTCCCATAAGCTCTATTGTCTCTTCCAGCATCATGCTCTTCGCTGCCCTTGTTGTTGTTGCTGCCGCCGCGGTGTCGGCCACACCAGTTGCACGAACAGCCTCGCCAATTGTTCTGCCCGTGAAGCATGTCTCCAACGTCACCTCGATCAAGAACATTGTCAACCGTGGCCTGGCCCGCATCGACGCCATCAACGGCGTCAAGGACGCCGGCGTGACTCGACGCAGCTCTGGAACGGTCTCTAACGAGGACGTTAGCTACGTCGCCGACGTCACGATTGGTGGCAGTAGCTGGCAGCTTATCGTTGACACTGGGTGTACGTTGCTTCTTCCTCTTCCTCTTCTTTCACCATTAACTAAGCTGTATAGCTTCGAACACCTGGTGCGGTGCCTCAAGCTCGTGCGAGAAGTCGTCAACTGGCAAGTCAACCGGTGGCTCCATCGAGGTCGAGTACGGCAGCGGCTCCTTCTCGGGCACTGAGTACACCGACACAGTCAGTTTCGGCGGCCTGACCGTTACATCTCAGTCCATCGGTGCTGCCTCTTCCGCCACAGGTTTCAGCGGTGTCGACGGCATCATTGGCTTCGGTCCTGTCGATCTGACCGAGGGCACCGTCTCCAACGCCAACACCGTTCCAACCTTCATGGACAACCTCTACAGCCAGGGTTCGATCTCGACCGAAGTCCTCGGCGTTTACTTCAGCCCAGAATCCGGAAGTGACACCGACGACTCTAACGGAGAGCTGACCCTCGGTGGCACCGACAGCTCCAAATACACTGGCTCCCTCACCTACTTCTCCAAGCTGACATCCGGCGAGGCGGCGTACTACTGGGGTATTTCCATCGCGTCATTCACCTACGGCTCGACTACCCTCGCGTCATCTGCTTCGGGCATTGTCGACACTGGAACCACGCTGATCTATATCCCAACCGCGGCCTACAAAAAGTTCCTTACCGCCAGTGGGGGCTCGACCGACTCGTCTTCGGGCCTGGCTGCCTACTCTACCAAGCCGACCGCGAACTTTGGTATTAAGTTTGGATCGACAACGTATACCCTGACGCCGGCACAGTACTTGATCCCCACCGCCCAGTATAGCTACTACGGTCTCAGCTCTAGCAAGTACTACGCCTGGATTAACGATGGTGGTGCCTCAGGCGTCAACACGATTATTGGCCAAAAGTTCCTCGAGAACTACTACTCTGTCTTCGATACGACTAACTCCCGCATTGGCTTTGCTACCGCCGCCTAAGAAGGCTATGTGGACTTATTTGAATATAACTGGTGGCTTGGATATGGAGTATATAGCGAATTTAGATTCGAGTAAAGCTTCTTCGAATTCAATTATTCCTAGGAGCACTTATCCTCTTTCCAGCTCCTCTTGATGAATATTCCCTTGTAATCTCAAGATACTTTGTTGTCCTCTCGAATAACTGGTAAAACCTTATGAATTTAGGGATCTTTTGTTATTTCTTCTATCCTTACCAAGCTCATAGGTCCGTGGAATTGATAGAAGAGTCGACTGTGTCCTGATGCAAACTAGGTACTTGATATCCAGGCCTTCTGGTTGGCTGGCCTAGAACACAGATCAGGTACCTAGGTAGGGCCAACAATCATATCGTCATGTCCCCCCAGTTTCCAGTACATTATCAAAAAACGTGCGAGGAGAGTAGAAGCCAGAAGGAAAATCTGATAAGTCTTTTGTTAGTTGCAACCGGCATGACTGAGTGTGCTTCTCACATTGATTGTTGAACGTTGCGCCAAATCCATTCGGAGGCATAGCATCAAAATCCGTCAGAAAGTCGTAAGAAGCGGGCCAGCTACCGTCGTCGGCAGATTCTTCTGTGTTTTTAAGGACGATGCTCAGAGCTTTTGCTACTTTTGCAGCTTCTACAGATGCCGTACTCATTTCAAGCCAAATCTTATGCGAGATCGTTAGTTGTTGTCGAATCTCTTCAGCCCTAGGCGACCACGTTGTCTCTCCTGCGGTCTCAGGCAATTCAAATTTATCGACGTCTTGAAGGTAGAGGCAGAGCACGCTCGTTGCGAGGAGGACATCCAGGTTGAAAATGCGGGTGACCTTCCATCTAAGCTGAGACAAACGACCAAATGGCTGAGACTCTTCGTGAAGCATCTGTTGAAATGATAGAATCTTCAGTGCGGAATCTAAACAAATTCGCACCGGCTCCCTGTCCCGCTCTTGATACTGTCGAACCGGATAGCTGATCAAAGCTCTCCGGTACAGGAGGATGCGTGATTTGTTGTAGGTTGTTTCCATACTTACCCGCTGTATCACAAGGTTTGGACCATCCGTGATAGGGTGTGGCATAGTTTCCCAGCGCAGCACGGCCGGAATAGCACGATTATGCACGTCTTCAAGAAGTGCGTCGACCTTGATGACCTCGTCGTAGGAAGGGGGATTAATATCGGCGTTGATGTCGCAAATCAAGCCGAGAGCTGATATCAATCGCCCTCTTGCAATGAGAGGGAGCACAGGCGTCCATTCTGTTTCTGGTCTCGACGGAGGCATCTCGGCTGTGTCCTCTTCAAAATCACAGTCGCGCAGATTACGGGGCTCTTTTGTGTCGATGTGCGTATTTGTGGCACTTCGAGGAACGCCCATCTCCAAGGAGATAACGAGATCTAATTGAAGGATTGTAGTCCAGATGCGTCTACGCATCTCACTCTCGAATGGAGATATTCCGGGAAAGTGATCTGGGTCCCGGTGATAGCCCATACGTATTGCAATTTGAAGTATCATACCAATCAAAAGCCAGCCATCGGTAGCGCTTTCTTTCAAGAGTACAAACTCTCCAGTAAGGACCGTTATGAGGGTTTCTAGGATATATGGTCCTCCCGTCGTATACTTGGCCAGAATAAGACACTGAACGGCCTTCTCCCGGAAGGCATCCTTCTGAGTAAGATATTCCGCCTTGAGCGATTCGGCTCGTCCGTCGGTGAAGTCAATGGTGAAGGTCTGCAACTGTGTAGCAACATATAACATGGAGAACATGAGACCGATCCAAGCGATAGGAGTTGCCGACAGATCTTTCCAGAAGGCTTCGTACTGGTCGAATGTCAGACTGCTTGTGATCGGCTAAGTGAGAAAGAACCCACCTCTCGGAGAAACTTCTTGTCATGAATGAGATCTACAGCACACAGTCAATGCCTCTGAGAGCGAAAGAAAGCTTGGATGTACTGACACGGAGTGATAATGTAGGAATCGAAGTGCGGGGCCATGAGGCGGTCAACAACCGCACGAGGAGGCACAGCAGCCAGTATTTCATCTCGAGTTGCATGACGGTTCGGGCCATAGAACAAGTGTGAACCAGGCGGAGCATGGCTATCAGTGACCAAGTCCTCCTTCAGTCCTCTGATTTTGGTAAGAATTGCTTCCCAATGGGCACTCTGAACATAGCTGGTTCCAGATTCGCGCAGCTTTAGGATTCCAGGGTCTGCAGGGGATGCAGCTTCATTCTCAGGGACCACATCTGCCAATGGCGAGCTTGGTCTTGGCGATTTCGGTGCGGGCGGAGTTGGAAGTGATTGGCCTTTCATGAGCGTCACGACAAGGCTCTCCAGTTCAGAGAGTCTGCCATGGAGGCTGGTGGACTGTTGCGGAGCAACAGGTCGCGGAGCATCGGGCGTAGTGGAAGATGTCGTTGCATAATTGCAGGAGTTGGTGAGGCCACGTCTTGAGCAAGTTCCGCATGGGTGCTGTCGGTCGCACTTCAGCCTGGCAAAGTTAAGCGGGCGGGCACGATTTTGTGATGTCTATCGAGCACGTACTTTCGGTGTCTGCAAGGGTCACAGGAAAGCTGGACTTTGTCTCTGCGCCGTTTTGGTGGCGGACGCGGACGTTGAGCATTGTCGGCCATGATGTAACTGGATTAAGGCGCTCGTGGAGCTCAACCTCGTAGGCGGCAATCTGGGTCTGCCCAGAGCGGAATTGCCCCCTGGTCCGTTCTCAAAAGGTTCTCAGAGCCACATCAAGAAGAGAAAGAAAGGAGCTGTCTGGCGGCGCAAACCGAGAGGCAATGAAGAACCCAACGACAGTCCGAGTAGGGATGGTTTTTTTACGATATATAAAGTCGTATAAAATAGTCGCCTCTATAATATAATACAATATGCTTTCATGATAAATAAGGTCCTACTTTGGCCCCCTTTTGAGAATTAAATATGCACGATTGTTATTATTCTAGGAGGATTAAAAAGCCTATATAGGTATTTTGATTAGCTTTCTAGAACATTATCTACCTATTACGGGCGACAAAAACAGGATAAACAAAGAGCAACTGGTAGGAATATATTACGTAGGTCAGATCGGGAAAGCAATAATGTAACTACTACACTGTATTTCGTAAAATCAAGGGACTTCTATACTTATATACCTTATATTACTTACAATTGTCCGAAGCCTCAATCAAAAATTGATCAGATAAGTGGTTGTAATAACAGCAATAGTAGTCAAAGTGAAAGAAAGGTAATAACATTCAAAAGTTTTACGTTAGTTAGGATCGGTTAGGTAAATGTGATGGGTGCACGGGCCCAAGTGAAGGTCCTGCACAATAATCCATTGAATAGCCACTAAGTCCGACCATCCGACCCTCCGCGTCCATGCTCCGCGTCGACCATATCTCGACCGTCCGTGCAACGCCCACGATGCCTGCTCTTCCGACCCTCCACGTCCGCTCGCTCTCCCAGCTCCCCTTATATTAAGCAAATCTCCAGCTTGGCTCCGTATTTACGAACCCTTTTGCGGATTTAGTCGCGGGCGCAATTCGCCCTTGTTCAAAGAACTGCGGAGTTACAGCGGTTTAGTATATTTGGAACAAAAAGGACTAGATATACACTGGTAAATCGAAGGTGAAACTATGGTTTATACTATAAAAGAGGCCAAATTACCTTTATATTATACCTCTCGAACTACAGTATCCTATCACGTATGGAAACCACCAGGTAGTCATTGGCACAAATGGACTATTTAGAAGATTTGAGTTATACTGTAGTATATTCTGTCTATAAAATATTTCCGAATACAGTTAGTTGAACTACGAATGCTAGGTGATAAGGGTGGCCCTATTATGAATACTTAACCGCTTTAACTCCGAGCAAAGTGGTAGGATGGAATGATTTAAAAGTAGCGCAATTTCGACTAAACCAGGGAGTAAAGCTATAACTCCTCTACGCGGCCTTCAAACATATATAGCAAGCAAAGCCCGCCGCCAGTGAACAAACACGCGCCAATATCCCAGAGTCAAACCACCCTCGACAGCATATCATGGCGGCCGACTTGGAATCCGCCCACGAGAAGTCTGCCATTTCAGAAGACAGCCACTATGACCTAAAATCTAGCGAGCCTGATCAAACAGCAATCGTACAAGAGACAAAGGACAATGTCGTCGACTGGGACGGACCAGACGATCCCCAAAATCCGCGGAACTGGCCAACATGGAAACGCATGACCCAAGTCGTCCTCGCCTCCTCGTTCTTGCTCACGGCGTAAGGCGCTCCTTTGGCGAAGCAACCATAGTGACTAACACACATACAGCAACCTCGCTGCAACAATGTTTGCACCTGGAGCTGCCGAGCTTGCGAAGGAGTTCGATATCACGAGTTCCACCGTTTCTAGTCTCACCGTATCCATTTACCTTGCCGGCTTCGCCGTTGGGCCAATGGTTTTTGCACCGCTCTCGGAACTGTACGGACGCCTTGTGATTTACCACATCTGCAATGTGTTTTACATTGGCTTCATCATCGGATGTGCGCTGAGCACAAACACCGGCATGTTTCTCGGGTTTCGATTCATTGCTGGATGTGCTTCTTCGGGCCCGTTGACGGTTGGCGGAGGCACCGTCGCTGACGTCGTCCCGCCAGCTCAGCGTGGCAGGGTGATGTCTTTGTTCTTCGTGGGACCACTTCTGGGACCAGTAGGTGGCGATACCCCGCGTAAACCGTTATGATACTGACGATCCTTCAAGGTCTTAGGCCCAATTATTGGTGGCTTTGTGTCCGAATCAATTGGCTGGCGATGGACTTTTTGGATCATCATAATACTGGTGATTAGAGCCCAACCCCTACTATTCTGGAGTCGCTGACGGTTCGATCCAGGCAGGAGTATCATTTGCCATATCAGTCTTCCTCCTCCGCGAGACCAATGCCGCCGTGCTGCTAGGATGGAAAGCTGCTCGCCTCCGGAAAGAGACTGGCAATGCTGCTCTGGTTTCAAAGATGGATCGAGGCCTGACCCCTCGCCAGCTGTTCCTCAGCGCTATTACACGACCAATAAAGCTTCTAATCCTCTCGCCAATCGTGCTCCTCCTTTCCCTCCTCTGTGCGTTTCTTTTCGGCCTCCTCTTTATCCTGTTCACCACATTTCCCACGGTCTTTGAGGAACAATACCACTTCTCCGCCGGCGTATCTGGCTTGTCATATCTCGGCCTTGGAATTGGAATGGCCCTCTCTCTTGCAGCTTTTGCCACCTTGAGCGACAAGCTGCACAAGGCACTAGGAGATTCACCCAAACCTGAAGGACGCCTGAAGCCCATGATTTGGGTCATGCCCGCCGTGCCCGTCGGCATCTTCTGGTATGGCTGGGCAGCAGAGAAGCAGACTCATTGGATCGTGCCCATCCTCGGTACGTTCGTCTTTGGATTCGGCTATCTCTGGGTTATAATGCCAACCCAAACCTACCTGGTGGATGCTTTTGGCCCTGAGGCTGCCGCCTCTGCGTTGGCTGCTAACGTGATTCTCCGACTTCTTTTCGCAGCTTTCATTCCATTGGCAGGGCAGTCCTTGTATGCAAAACTAGGACTTGGGTGGGGAAATAGCGTCCTAGGTTTTATAGGCGTGGCTTTTCTTCCAGTGCCACTCTTCTTCTATCGTTACGGAGGGTGGCTTAGGGAGCGTTTTGCTGTGAAGTTATAACATGTCATATTGAGGTAGAGGTATTAGAAAACCATTTTACTATTTTCACAAGGAGATTGTCGCGACTCTCTGCTATTTCATTCCATTTATAAATAGATATCAATGATAGATTTAGTGTCTTCACTAGAAAGAAAAACTTTAACCACCAGCAGTTCTCCTCGACCAGCTTTGATGTGAAGGTAGTTCTACCCCGGACATTTTTAGATCCAGCCAGTTTCTTTATACATATTATCAAGTAATTGCCGAGAGTTCCTGACCTGAATCCGCCCTCCACTACTAGAAGCACGTTGGCGTGGAATGAGAATCGAGTTTTGGCATCAATTCCTAGATCGCCAGCACATTTGTACAAGGTGCGGAGGATTACGAGAACATCGCCTGCAAAGACTATTGACGGCTATGGGATATTCCCTTGCGGGGATACGGGTGTACACGAATCCGGTTGTCAGATCCTAGAATCTCGATATAGATAACCAATCTGTTGCGGGTAAAATTAACTCGATATCCTGGCACGCTCGTGTGTCTTTTTTCTACGTGTCACTGGCTGGGTCTTTCCCTCGACATATCTGTTGTGTTGGTCAAATGCCGTGAGACTTGCCATCATCGTGGGATAGGAAAAGATGTGAGTCGCTCTCACTTAATCAGTTCTATTGAAGACAAGTTCTGGGATTGCTTCGACTAGGTAAGTAATACCTCCATTGGAATATCGTGATAAAGCTGATAATCCAGTTCGGTAGACCACTCCAATACAAAAAACTTTGTCAATGCAATCACATCATCTATATGTCCAGTGCTTAATTCAATTCTTGGACTTCCATTTCCAGTAAGAGCTGTCTCCATGGACTTTTGCCAAAAGTGTGTTTGGTTCAGACTGCTTTCTTCAATATTCCCGCAAAACACTTCAGCGGCAGCAACAACCACGCGAACCATGTCGCCAGAGTTTCCACCGGCGGCCAAGATTGATGAAGCCGCCAAATCTGGCATAGGACCACGAACAAAGTCTTCATTCCAACCCTGGGAAATCAGCTGCTCTGGGTGTTGAACAATAGTCGACTTCAATATCTGAGCCAAGTGAGGCCTTGCAACATCCATAACTGATGAACCAAATGCAAGGAGAATATCCCTAAGCCCACGGTTCAATGACCATGACAGACTACTCCAAGGAAGATGGTCCAGAGCTTTAGCCAGTATGTTAAACTCTATTGGTGGCACAAACAATTTTGCTGTGGGGTGATTTGGATCCAAGCAACGTATAGAAAATTCACGACAATCTTGGTTTTGCGGACCCAAATCTGTACGCTTCAATGCAAACAAGTCGACCTCGAAAACCTTGCCTCCAACCATATTGTACAGATGCCTGGCCCCGTGCGATCCTGGGAATCCAAGCTTTCTAAACTCTAGTCGAAATGGCCCCGCGTCCTTAGCCCGACCTGGAAAGGCAACCTTTGACGTTCCAAAGGAGATAACCCCAGCAAGCATTTCAATGCACTTATCCACACGGACTTTAAGTGTGGGTGGGTACACGTCAAGCCCAACGGTGTGACTATCGTGAGGAGACAAAGTTGCGGTTGCAGGTTGACCAATTGGCCACTCAATATTCCAGATTCCGCAATACGATGGGTATGATGCGCGATGCCCGGACGCAGAAGAGTACTTGAATATAGGGCGTGCATTGGTGATTGCGAAGAGCGTCATCAAGGTTGCGCGTGAAATCTTGGTATACTGCTTGGAGTCTCGAGAGGTTGAAACCAATAAGGCTGTATCCCAGCATCTCTCATCGGTCCAGGAAATGACGCCTCGAGGATGGACGATTTGTAGCATCATTGGTAATGATTTAGATTCGAGTGTACCGAGAGGTAAACGAGATATTTCTACGTCAACGAGGCCGCAAATCCCATCATTCAAGTTTGCGTCAACTCTTACGACTTTAGGGCCCTTCTCGCGTCTATTCTCGAGCCACGACCGCTGGACTCGTTTCTCAAGGGCATAATAGCCTGCAGCCAATCCGAGTGCCACAGCTAACAAAGATGTCACATATCCTTTCGGGGCCATGTTGCGATGGATGTACGAGAAAGGAATGATAGTGGTAGCGAAGAAGGTGGCTCAGACTCCTGAAATAGTAGCCCTTGAACGTCAGCCCAGTCAGTACAAACATGCAGTCAGCCTGCAGTATTTGCTTCTGCAACTCCTGACAGGCCCATTGCTCTGCGGAGCTATATCCGGCGCAGATGACTTACCCACAAGATTTGAGCGCTCATCAAGATCACGTAGCGTGTAAAAGCAAATTTGCTATGCGAAAGCTCGGTATGTGGTTCTTTTAAGAGGGATATATGAGGAAAACGTAGGTAAATACGTCAATGGCACTGAATTGTCGGGTTAAGTCAATGCACCCGACAACAGAAGCGAACTCTAAAAATGGCGCAGTAGTACACCTCTAGGTAGTAAATGCTACCCGAGCCTATAAGCATCTTCGATATATTTCGTGGGGGATGGAAACGAGATAAAGGCGTAAGAGATAATTGGATCAGGTCCGCTGGGGTTAATTTGTTCTTCTTATCTCTCAAACAGGAAGGTTCATGGACGAATGAGACACAGAAGATGACATGCTGACCTACAAGATACTATTTAAGGGGGACTCTAAGCTCTCAAGAATTCGCATTTAAGATCGAAAGCGTGGATGTAGTCGGCATTGCACCACTCCGTATCGTCTCTGATGTATCCTTACGATATCCTACGATAGATCTGTGGAAAGGATCACGAACACATCTCCTTTCTAATATAGTATGTCAGGTGCCGAGGCTTTGGCAGTGATCTCTGCCATTGCCAGTGTTCTACAACTGGTTGAATTTACGAAGAAGGCAGTTACAAGATTCAAAGACTTTTGCGAAGACGCTTCACGCGTCCCAAAGACGTTGCGGGATGTAGATGCAGTAAGCAATTTTCGACTTCTTTGTGTTCAATGAGGCTCCTAGTCGCCTGGTGGGGTTGCTATATCTCGCGAATGATGGCAAATTCAGGAGAGTATTGATTTACAGTACTCTTGACGCCCACAATTCTATGTTTGGTTATGTAGTCAACGTCATTAATCTGGAGATACAATTTCACAGCAAATCTTTTGGCTTCTGCGGCATCGTGTACCTGGCTTACTAGCTTACAGATATTACCCCTTATGTCAAGCACTCTTGTGACAATGCTAGAACATATGAAAGTAGCTAATCTCAGTGACGATATTTGCAAAGCACTCATTCCAGTGGTCACTACCTGCGAAGCAAAGATCACGGAGCTTAAGGACATTCTCACGAAGATACTTCCTGACTCTAAGGATCACAAATGGAAGAAGGGATGGAAAGCAATAACAAGCCTGGGGGAAGATAAGCATATACAAGAGATACTAGAGTCCCTGGACCATTCTATGAAGGCCATACATCATTATCAGGGAGCATCGATGGCACTGCAAACCTCCGTTGCCACCGCTCTACTCGAAAAGGTCAGCAGTGCATTTTCTGCGGCTACCACGACAGCCCCACGACCGGAAAACGAAGCGCCTGCCAGGTATTTTATGGTGCCGGTGCATTACTCTGATGACTTTATGGGAAGAGAAGATGTAATGGACCATCTAAATAGACTTCTTGACAACCAGAACAAGCACTGTCGCGCCGCACTTGTTGGACTTGGAGGAATTGGGAAGACACGGATTGCTTTGGAGTATGCATATCGGTATGTTCCTTACCACGAAGAGAATTCCAGGAATCAATGGAATGATAGACTGACTTATCTAGATTAGAAAGCTCGGAACTGCTCTCTGTATTCTGGATACACGCGAGCAGCAACGCTCGTCTGGAAAAAGCTTGTCTTGAGATCGCGAAGCTGGCCAAAATATCAGGCTGGAACAATCCTACAAGAGAGAAGCCTGATCTTGTGAAAGCGTGGCTTGAAAGCACTCAGCCTGGGAAATGGCTTTTGATTTTGGATAATGTTGATGATACAGAGCTTCTATATGGCTCTGGAGTTCTGGCGTCGTTTCTTCCGAGATCAAGTCAAGGCGCAATTCTACTTACTACCAGAAATGCAAAAGTTGGGATGACCTTTGCTGCACGTAACTCAATTCAAATCGGGGCCCTCTCAAAACAAGAATCGATTGCTTTAATTGATGCTCGTCTACCAGAGGGTTCGAGCACGGAGGAAGAGCGTGAGAAGCTCAGTGAAGAACTTGCATGCATCCCGCTTGCGTTGGTTCAATCTTCGTCGTTTATTGCGCAGAACTTTTTGTCCATTCCAGAATACCTTGACATATATATGGCCAGCGACGAGGAAAAAGTCCATCTTTTGAGTATGGATTTTGATGATGAAGTCCGCGACGTTGAGAATAGGAACCCTGTTGCTACAACATGGTTTATTACATTTGAACATCTTCGAGAACACGCTTCCATGGCCACGGAGTTGTTGTCAATTATGAGCATGATGGATGCGCAAGCAATCCCTGAGTCGTTACTACCATTCAAATCTAAGATGGTGCTTTTCAAACAAGCGCTTGGGACTTTGCAAGCCTTTTCTCTCATCACAGGCCGCAATGACGGAGCTAGGTGGGATAATTGCATTGATAAATCTTATAATATGCATCGTTTGGTCAGGCTTGCCATGAGGAGTTGGCTTGGACTGAGCCGGCAATTTGATAAATGGACTATCAAAGCAGTAGAAATCCTCGCCACTGAGTTCCCTGTGGTGAAATGGGAGTCTAAGGATAGGTGGACAACATATATGCCCCACGCAACTGTTGTTCTCGACTCGGCAAAGCTCAAAGTGAAGGATGACGACGTACCAGCTGTATTTCTGGAGCAAGTTGCGGAATGTGGCAGACATTCTAACGCTGAGCACTTTTGTCCTCGTTGCACCGCTAAAGTCCTCCATGACATGTCAGCTTGTCATATCATTCTAGGCCATCATCACCTTGCTCTCGAAAAAGCCGAACGCGCATTCATACTTAGACGGTATATTTTAAGAATCACCCCAATAAGAAACTTTCACTAATTAAATATTAGGAAATATCTTGGAGATGATCACCTTGATACCCTTAAGACCCTTGATTCCGTTGCATACTCGGCCAAAGTCCTGAATCACTTTCAGCGAGCTGCTTGGGCATGCGAACGTGCAATTGAAGGCAAGAGACAGTTACTTGGCCCAGAAAATCCAATGACTTTGACAAGCATGGCTATGTTAGCAATCATCCTCAGACCAATGGGAAAGCCAGCAGAGGCCAGGGAGATCAATTTACAGGTGTTGAAAACTCGCCGGCGAGTTTTAGGAGACTTGCATGAGGATACGCTCAAATCCATGACACCACTGTCATCTTCTATGAGAGCTTTGGGCGAGTATGATGCCGCAGAAAAAGTTGGCTTAGAGGATGTCGAAGGCAAGAAACAGGTCCTGGGTGATAGACACCCAGATACTTTGGAGGCTATGGCATGCTTAGCTTGGATATATGCATGCCAAGGACGGTATGAAGAGGCTGAGAAGTTGAATCTACGAGCGTTGTCAGAGCAGATTGAGATTCAAGGGGCGGATCATAACAATACAATGTGGACATCACATAGTATGGCTGTCATTCTTGGAATGCAAGGTAATGCCTCGACCTGAAAAAAGTAGATTACGCATTATAGAGCTAACTATCAATTGGTCAGGTCGATATTCTGAGGCGTTATCAATATCAGAAGAGCTGGTAATACTTCGCGAGAGGAACCTGGGTCCACAACATCCATTCACTTATGCCACTCGACTATATATTTCATGGCTTTATAATGAACTTGGCCGTGCGAATGAAGCAGTTCCAATCTGTCTTGATATCGTTAAATTCCAAATAAGTTTCTTCTTGGATGTATCACATCCAGAGGTTCTCCTCACCAAATCCCAACTCGCTTCCAGCTATACTTTCCAAGGAAGACACGACCTTGCAGAACCAATTAAAACCGAGGTCCTCGCGATGCGCAAAGCTAATTGGCCGAAAGACCACCCTACCACCCTCCGGTGCATTTCCAGTTTAGGAATGACTCGGGCAGAAATAGGTAGATTACAGGACGGCGAAGAGCTTCTAGTGGAAGCATGGGCGAAGCAGAAAACAGCATTAGGAGAGAAACACCCTGAGACATTGACAAGTATGGCAAGACTGGGTTCTGTGTATCTGAAGCAGGGCAATGTAGACCTTGCCAACACAACCATTGGCAAGTGCTTGGAGATGAGCATCCTAGTCCTTGGTCATGGTCACCCGAGAACACGACAGAGAGCACTGATATTAGAGCAAATCCGAGGACTGTTGTAAGTTAGTCAGTAATTCGCTATCTCACTTGGAATTGTGCGAGATATCACGAAGCCCGTTACACTTGAACGCACTAAATAGAATAAATTTCTCCTTATTAGGTAAGTTATACTAGATAAGATTAGCAAAGACGATAAGATTAAAAAAGGGGATAGGCTATCTCTTGAACATTACAATTAAGTGCCTATAAGAATTTTCGAATAGGAAAAGGGAGGAATTGTGAGTAAGCTTGAATTGATGTTCTATCGGCTGCTACCAAGGGTAACTTTCAGTGCCATGCTAGCTATGGCTCTAGTTTAGCACTAGTTTCTTATAGACAGAGGCCTTTTCCCTCTAACTATTTGTATATCTCAACGTCGTATTTTAATTGCCTAGAGGTCATATTATCATTGATTAGTTAGTGTAACGTATACGATAAGCGAGTGCGCCACCTAAGCGAGTGCGCTATTTTCTAGTGTTATACGCTACTTTTACTTTAGTATTCTATAATTCTACAACGAAATATAGTAGAACTTTCATATAAAAGTAAGATCAACCTTGCTATCGAAGAACTACGTATGAACCTGAAACTAAGCCTAAGAACTATAATAGCGACCTATAATATCTCATGTGATACTCTTATACGACGACGCATCGGAATTCTCTTACGATGTGATTCTCTGCTAAACTCGAAGAAACTTACTATACTCAAAGAAGAAGCTATTCTATAATATATAATTAAGTTAGGGATATGATTATTTCCTCCTAGACTATATAGTATTAAAGATATAATAAATTAACTACTATATATACGCGATATGCCTCTAGTTAGTAAATGCTAAGCTAAGAACTTCGTATAATATTAACTAGAGCTTTATATATACTTTATTTGAAAATATAATTATCAAAGAGCCTTATATAAAGATCTGAAGGTTATTAAAGTATAGTTTATACTCGTATAGAATATAAAAGCTAAGTATAAGATCATAGATAAGGATATATATAACTTTGATAAAATAAGGTTTATAATAAGTATAATATTCCTTAGAATAATAGTTATAACTATAGAAGGTTATAGCAAGGCTAAATTAGCTTAGCCTAGGAATAGAGAATAAGTTATAATGATCTAAGGAGTCAATAGTATAGGTTAGGCTCTTTTATCTTTTATCATTCTAATAGCTTAGTATTATTTATAGAACTAGTATAAAGAATATAATTTATTAATTATCTAAGCTCTTATAATTATAGATAATAGATAGATTATTAATCTTATAAGCCTAGATTAGATTAAGTACTTTAATAAGTATATAAAAGGTTATATAAAAGATAGATATTAATTATTAATCTTAGATAATTATAAAAGTTATTACTTAATAGATTTTGAGCTTTACTATTAAGAATATAATATCATTACCTTTTATATATATTTATATTCTTCTTACCTTTTATAGTTACTAGATATAAGTTATTTTAAGTCTTTGAAGTAAGTATATAATTAATAGATAGAAGACTTGATATAAGCTTATATTAATTATATCAATAAGCTTGAATTCCTCTATAGATTCTAGGTTACTTTCTTTAAAGCTATAACTAAAAAAAATATCTAGGGAGGCTTTATTAGAGCTAGCCTAGTATTATATGACCTAGAGAGAGTTTTATCTAAGCTAGACGTATAGCTATAGACCTTAATATTACCCTTAGCTATAATTATAGGTGATACCTAGGTTATAAGAACCCCTTAGAATCTAATTAAGGCTAATTCCTAGACTAGTCTTATTAAAATATAGATTTCAAACTACTAGAATAGCTCACTAATATTAATTTTAGATGCTA
>PDLM01000043.1:0-17834 GCA_003369665.1 Coleophoma cylindrospora | reverse complement strand
GATACGGATATCCATACAACCACGAATGATGGGTGGACACCAATAAATGCAGCATCAGACAACGGCCATCTTGAAGTAGTGAAGTTCCTCTACGACCATGGAGCGGATATCAATGCAGCCACAGATGATGGATGGACACCAATAAACTTAGCAGCTGACAAAGGCCACCTAGAAGTCATCAAGTTCCTTTACGACCATGGAGCGAATATCCATACAGGCACAGATGATAGGTGGACACCAATAAATGTAGCATCAGATAGCGGCCATCTTGAAGTAGTGAAGTTTCTCTACGAACATGGAGCAGATACGGATATCCATACAGCCTCGAATGAAGGGTGGACACCAATAAACGCAGCATCAGATAGCGGCCATCTTGAAGTAGTGAAGTTCCTCTACGAGCATGGAGCAGATACAGATATCCATACCACGACAAATTATGGTAGTACACCAGTATATACAGCATCGAAGCATGGTCATCTCGCAGTAGTAGAGTTCCTCTATGAACATGGAGCAGATACGGATATCCATACAAACACGAATGATGGGTGGACACCAATAAATGCAGCATCAGACAACGGCTATCTCGAAGTAGTGAAGTTCCTTTATGACCATGGAGCAGATACGGATATCCATACAACCACGAATGATGGATGGACACCAATAAACTCAGCAGCAGAAAGCGGCCATCTTGAAATAGTGAAGTTCCTCTACGACCATGGAGCGGATATCAATACAGCCACAGATGATGGATGGGCACCAATAAACGTAGCAGCTGACAAAGGCCACCTAGAAGTCATCAAGTTCCTTTACGACCATGGAGCGAATATCCATACAGCCACAGATGATGGGTGGACACCAATAAATGTAGCATCAGATAGCGGCCATCTTGAAGTAGTGAAGTTTCTCTACGGCCATGGAGCTGATACTGATATTCATGCTACGACAGAAGAGGGCTATACACCAATCTATGTAGCGTCGAAGTATGGTTATCTCGAAGTTGTCAAGTTCCTATATGAACATAAAGCTCATAAAGACATCAATGCAGCTACAAATCATGGGTGGACACCTTTAAACGCAGCAGCTGATAAAGGCCACCTAGAAGTCGTCAAGTTCCTTTACGACCGTGGAGCGAATATCCATACAGCCTCAGATGATGGATGGACACCAATAAACGCAGCGTCAGACAGCGGTCATCTTGAAATAGTCAAGTTCCTATACGAACATGGAGCTCATACTGATATTCATACTACGACAGAGCAGGGATGTACACCAATCTATGTAGCGTCGAAGTATGGTTATCTCGAAGTTGTCAAGTTCCTCTATGAAAACGGAGCAAACACAGACGTCCATACAGCCACAAGTTCTGGATTAACACCTCTATACGCAGCAGCTGACAACGGCCATCTTGAAGTCGTCAAGTTCCTTTACGACCATGGAGCTAGCATCCATACTAGAACAAATAACGGCCGGACACCACTATTTTCAGCATCAGGTAGCGGCTATCTTAAAGTAGTGAAATTCCTCTATGAAAATGGAGCGAACACAGACATCCACACTAGTAACAAAAATGGATGGACACCATTACATATAGCGTCAAGGAATGGACATATCGAAGTCGTTAAATTTTTTCTCGAACACAGATCCATAGAAATTGATTCTTTCACTGGTTTAATTTACCAGAAACAGACGCCACTACATTCGGCAATATACCATTATCAACCCGAGGTCATTGAACTACTGCTGAGTGATGGGGCTCACCTTAATTCCATCGATCACTACGGTCGTACTTGTCTGGATTGGATATCGGAGTGTCAACGATCTCCCGAGTTGCTAAGTACTTGGAGTGATACTTATATTCCAACTCCACTCACGGAACAGCGTAAAGAGCTATGCCAGACGGTACAGACATTAACTCATAGGATGAAGGAACCAAATTCTGAGGAGTCGTTTTGGACCGAGCTAGGGACGGCTCTCCTACTTCTTTCTGGTTCAGAAGAGGCCTGCGCTGCGTTTGAACAAAGTATCGTCTATGACCCAGTGGAAAATACATTCGAACATGATTATACTTGTGACAACTGTCATGGTAGTATCAAGGGACCCAGATTCATTTGTTTAGTTTGTTTTACTCTTAGTATATGCAACGACTGCATGACTGAACAAAAGAATACCGGCCATTTCCGTTTGCGTTGCAAGGAGCACAAATTTCTTCAGATACCTCATGACGGCTATGAATCGGACAAAATTCCCTCGCTCATTCTCGAGAACGAGGCAAAGATTGCTTGGTTAGATCAACTTGCCACGAAGTATGCCAGTGAGGACTTTGTCGAGACTTAGTAGGCGAAAGATAAACGTACTTTTCCCAGTCCTTTCTTTCGTGAGCGGAACCTTGACTAATACTCAAGTCATACTAGGGCCTGGAATTCTCAATGCTGGAGTATTGTGGCAATGAAGCTACAAGGTCTTAGACGGAAGGACGTCGAAGTTTTCTGCGCGGATGCCAGCCATGTAATAGTTCGTTTAGCGACCTATGGAATATATTTCAAGGGAGAGGCATTGTGTACAAGATTTAAACCGAAGAATTCATATTGGGCCATAATAATACTGAAGTTCGCCTCTTACAGTATCTTGTCCCTTTTTTGGGATCCACCTCATCTCATAAATAAGCAAAGTCTTTGTACTTCGCAACATCTGTGGCCAAGAAGATTCTTAAATTATCTATAAATATGGGCTTGCTGTCTCGCTAAAGAGAAGGTAGAATACTTCTAACAATTAAGTTTGCTTCCCATTGGATAGCTTTATATTGTACGGTTGGTGCTCCAAGCATGATTCGTAGACGAGTCACCAATATCGGCACCGTCAGCATCGTCTGCACTGTTTGGGGTAAACGAATACGGGCTTTTCAGCATCAGCTGACGTATTCTGAACAAGACACGTACATCTCTTGGAATTGAAGACATCTTGCATATATATATATATCAAAAAAGCACCGAAGAATCCGTGTTCCCATTAACTCAAGCTTCATAATTTACAGCACAAGCCGCCCCACATGGCAGATTCCGCGCCGACTGCAATGCGTCAAGGACTCTTGAAGAGAAACCCGCAGATGACGCGACAGCAATTCTCCGATCACTGGTACACGAAACATGCAGCATTAGTAGTGCCACTCTTCCTTGATTCCGGGATATCCAACTACTCGCAGGTATTTTTTACTTTGGATATATTCCGCCGCGCACTTACTAATTGATCTAGCTCCACAACCCCGTCGCGGTTGATCCTGCTCTTGATGTGTCCGAGTACGATGGAGTAGCCAATGTTCCAAGTGATGAGGCCTTAGCTGAGATGGCAAGGCCTAAGAAAGACGGAGAGGGCGACGCTCCTTGGAGAGAACAGTATTACCGAGAAGTGGTACTGGCTGATGAAAGAAGATTCTTGGAAAGTGAAGCATTGAATCACATTAAGATTGTTGATGGAGGTAGTGTTGTTGGAGAAACCAAGGTGGTAATCGAAGATGGGAAGGTCCTGATTGACGTTCCAGATGACGTGTGGAAAGTCTGGCAGGAGTACGTTGATAGGTGGAAGAAATAAGTATTGGAATTGAGGATTATATGGATCCCGAGTATTATTCCCATGACTACAGAAACAGAGACCTCGGTATCATTCTCACCACACCAGGTTACCACAGTTTCAAGTCACAATTGAGAAGGTGTTTTGTGCCGTGGGACTTTGAAGCTCTGCTTCGTGCCGCCTTCTAAGTTACAGTCATTATTCAAAGTCAAAGTTTAATTCTGTTTTCCAAGAAGTTTATATCACCAAGCTGTTGATTTACCCATTTATGCAACAATTATCCTGTCGAAGCAGTGAAACTGTAACAGCTGACTTAAGAGATGCTACCTTATGAGCCAGACGTGAAATCGAATTTATGACACTTTGCGAAGTTTTATCTGGCAAATAAATCACAAGAAGGGCTGGGTATCAAGATAACCTACTAGGCAAGACCCCAGATAGATACCATTGCCTATCTAATATATCACGCTCTCTAATATTTAGACAAAATTATATGCGCATGGCTTGGAAGTTCGTAAAGGTGGTAGTTGTCCTACTTGCTATCTCTGCAGCATATCTATAAATAACCTAAAAAGTATACAAATTCCCACGCTTCAATCTCCGCTGACTATATGCCAGATTTCAACGCCTTAAAACAACTTTATAAACAACTTGCTAAGACTTTCTAGGCAACAGGCAGCCCCTTGCTAAATTTATCAGTATATTCAAGCCCACGCTTGGCAGCAATCTGCTCCTCAACATCCTTATACATATCGTAACTGAGAATTGTGTAAGCTGGGGAAAGGTTGGAAGGCAAGGGGGCTCATCAGAGAATGCCCTGGGGTACACTTACGCGTTCATCTCAAAGATCGTGAGCTTGGACTTCTCGTCCTCAACCTTGTAGGTAGCTACATCCTTGTTGTCTGAGAAACCTATTAAGTCATAAGCATGTGCGTTCTGTGTATGAAAGCCACCTGTTAGAGGCTTGTATTGAAGTTACTTACCAATACGCTCGTTGATGTTGTAAGCAGCGCGTGCAGCAGCGCTTTGGACTCGGGTAGCACGTGGCAAGCGGATCGTATTGTAAACGGACAGAATCTCTTCAACGTCACCACGGAAATGCTGCTTGCTGAAGAGGATACCAAGAGCGGCCGCATCTTCGATACCCATACAAGCTCCTTGGCTCTGGTGAGGCATCATCTGTCTTACGGTTAGTGTATGTTCGACTGATACGAGAAATAACTCTTACAGGGTGGCCAGCATCACCCAACAAGCAGACCATGTTCTTGTTAAGATAAGGGTAAGGCTCGCTAAAAAGTCATTAGCCTACAGCCTGGTAATATGTTCGTCAGCTACTTACTGCATCCACAAACGCCAGGGTCGGACTTCGATGCCGATCTCGAGATGCGCTCTGATCTTTGGGTCTAAGTCGGGGAAGGGAGCGAGTAGCTCTTCGATAGGTCGGTCCTCGCCGCCCCAAGTCTGGTTGATGTAATCACCTCGCTCGCGAGGGAAAAAGCAGTAGTATGAGAGGAGCTTTCCGTTGTTGCACGGCGACAGCACGATCTTATCCCACTTGCCCTCTTGGCCACCCCAGTACTCAAGGGCAGAATCTTTAGAGTAGTCAACCAAGCCAAGTCTGACGGCGTCCTCGGTCATAACGTTAGCGTGAAGACAGCTTGAATCGGCCGGCTTCTTCGTTGGGTGGATGCCGATAACTCCCCGAACGACGGATCCGATACCGTCCGCGCCGACAACAAGGTCGTGGGTGGCCTTAACACCGTTCTTGAATGTGATGGTACCGGTGGTCAAGTCAATATCTTGGCACTGGGAAAAGTCAATTTCAACGTCCGCTACAGGACGTGGACGTCACTTACTGCGTGGTTGACGGAAAGCTTCACTGGAGTTCCACTGCCCTCCTCCTGCATAGCGCAGTCCTTCAACATAGCGTGCATGTACTGGCGATGGAACATGTTGTACTTATAACCCCATTTCTCCTCATAATCCGCGAGGTCGTAGACACTTACGGGCTCTCCGGTCTTCCAGTCACGGTTGATGAGCTTCTCGAGTACGACAGGGTCGCCCTTGGCAACATCAACCCCCCACTCGTGCAGCCATCTGGTGCCGTTGGCAGCACAGGAGACCGAGGCACCGACCTCACCGGCATAGTCGTGTTGCTCGTAAACGGTCACCTCGTGGCCGGCGCGACGCAGCGCAATGGCAACCGAGAGGCCACCGATACCGCCACCGACGACACCAACATTCAGACACCTCCAGCCGGCGTTGTCTACGGATCCCATCTTATCTCAGATCAGATACTAATAAATGGTTTTTTTTGTTGTCTCTAAGTGCTGACACGACTGAGGACAACTTGGGTGATCAAGAGCTAGTGGCGTGGAATGAATTTTGTCTTGTTGTGATGTCTTTGGTATTGAAGTTGGATGATATTGTGAAGACTGGATGCTATATCTCAAGAAGATGGGACGCAGATATATATAAGAGAAAATTCTCTTTGTCGTGAGGGTGAATCAGTGAAATGAGGATAACCAGTGCGCTTCCCGCTTATCAGGCCAGGATATGGCACTTGTCGGGTGCAGCACCCGCCCTCTTCGTCTTATCTGATTTGGCAGCGCCACTTTGTTATCGGGGTGCACTTCCCGCACACGCTTCTCTCCACCCAGCGGCAATGGCATCCAGTCTCAAATGACAATGGTGACCATACCCGCTCTACGACTCATCATCCTCGCTCCCGCTCTCTTTCGATCTTTCACACATCAGACCATTGATTAAGCCCTTATCCGAATCTGCTGCCTTAAAGGCCGCATGCCATGGGTCGGCCCAAGGTGCGCGACAGCATGCGCAGGAGAGCCGCCGTAGCGTGCCGATTCTGTCGTGCGAACAAGAAGAAATGCAGTGCGACGGTACCCTGCACCCAATGCCAGCTCCGCGGCCTGGCAGCTTCATGCTCCACGGCCAATGCTTCGCCAGACCCAAGTTCCCTCAAGGTCCATCCGTCCTCACCCGCCAACCCATTGCCAACGCCCCTCACGCAGCGTCCCGTGGATGTACCTTCACCAGCATCGCCTCCGAGACTAGTTCAGTCATCAGAAAGTCCGGGTTGTGCTGGGGTGGATGGCGGCTCATCTGGTGGCACGCCCGTGGGAAGGCATTTGTCTCCCGTCTTGTACGCCGGATCACGTGCCCGAAAGCGAACGCATCACCAAAGAGCTCTGGAGAACAGCCGGCGAGAGCCGCTTCCGCATTCCCAAATGCTACTAAACTTGCGCGGGGAGCAAGGTATGCAAGCGCTGTTTCAGCCCAGTCTTTGATTAAAGGCTACTAACGGGAAGAATAGTCTATATTGGCAAAGCAGCATCACTGTCCTTCTTGCAGTTGGTACGCGAGATAGTGACTGAACATATCGGACCGTCGCAGTTTTCTCACAATGACCAAACTGAAAGCATGCTGGAGGCAGAATCAGCACCTGTCGCAGGATATGATCCCATCTCACCCCCAGAAATCCAGTTGGACTTCGAGCAAATGATCTTGTTCTCACATATTTTCAAATCAGCGGTAAGTTTTCATTGGTTTTGTGCCCGAGACCCTGTCTTGGCTAATGGACGAGTTGATGAGGATAGCTAGATGGCCTCATGGACATCTTTGCACCTTCCGAGGTGAAAGGGCTGCTGCTGGAGTCGCATGGACCGCATGCCCGCTACCGAAACCCTTATAAGAGGGCGACAGTAGAGTTAATTGTGGCGATTGGGGCTCAATGTGAATCTCCAGAGAGTGCGGTAGCGATTGGACAGCCATACTTCCGTCATGCCCAGAAATTAGCATCCTCGGAAATCCTAGAGGATCCCAGTGTCGATATGGTTAGGGTCTTCCTCCTAATGGCTTACTACATGCTGGGTAGCTGCCGCCGCAATGCCGCCTTCATGTATATCGGGATCGCAGCTAGAGCTGCGGTGACCCTTGGTTTGCACAGCCGAGACTCTTATAGCGATATGAGTACTCCTAAATTCCAGCTTAGGTGAGAAGGTCTTAGCAGAATTCCTTCCCTCCCAGATCACGTGGCTAATACTATGCCCACGGAGCAGACTACGTATATGGGTGAGCTTGTGCATACTGGATATGATAGTCAGTGCCATTCTTGGGCGGCCCGCAGCCACAGCAGCATTACGCTCCGATCTTGAGAAGAGTTTAGATGGCATGGCGGCTGCGATGCGGGGATCAGAGATGGATATGGGCGTACTCATGGCATCATATAAGATTTTAGGCATAATTAGCAACATCATCGACAAGCTCTACAAACGAAAGCAGATTCCGGGCGTGTTCATCGAGCAATATCTGGAACAGATCAAGGTTTGGAAGCAGGAGTACAGCAGCTGCATCCAGGGTTCTTCTACTCTAGACCCAGCAACGCCCTCCACCAAAAGTAGCATCGGCAACATCCACGTGTCTTGCATCTACTACTTCGCCGTCACACTAGTCACTCGCCCGATACTTATACCAAATCTGACCGGCCAACCAGGTTGTCACGATTCCATGTCGTCGCAAATGGCGGAAGCATGTGTTGACGCGGCTATATATCTTGTTCAAACATGTGAAGAAGCTCAAGAAGCAGGGCTTCTTCTCGGCAACATGTGTATACTAAAGTGAGACCCCCTTTGGCCCATTTGCAGTTCCGGTTCGGAGTTCCGGTCTAATTGAAGTTCTAAAATAAGCCATTGCTAACAATGACAGGGCACTGATCTTCATTGCAGGACTCATTCTGGGACTTCAAAGCTTCTGTAAGCGACAGATTGATTATAGCGTAGAGAAGGCATTCTCAGGAGCAATCAAAACTCTGGACTTTCTAGCCGTACAAAGCCCGCAGGCCGCACAGTATCGGAGTATCCTAACTCTGTTATCAACTGCCATCGTTGGACAGCGTGAGAAGCTCGCTTCGGCGGGAAGGAGTCAATACGTGAGCAGGTTATTCAACCTTAACGAATCCAAAGCCGAAGCAGAGACTAGGCAACTGAATGATTCGCGACCACCACCCCCACCACCCCCGAGGAGTGAAGCAACGGATAGCAGCCCTGTCCAGGTTTCTGACGAGGTCAATTCTGAGAACCTCGTCGCGGGGTTGGGCTTTATTGAATCTAACCATGGAACATCTTTCAACTGGGATCATCTCGATATTTCAGAGTGGGATGACTTTCTGCATCTGTAAGCAGTAATCCAAAGGTCCAATCTTTAGTTTCATGTACTCCTGTTGGTATATTGCTGCATGATCACATGACTCGTCATGTGACCAGATCTGCAGCATTTACTTACACTGGAGGCTTCCAGTATGTAACATACTTTAATAAATCATCAGAAGTACCACCAATGCTAGCGAGCATAGACGTCGATGCCTGTTGACACCGGTGGCTTCTTACCAAACCTTACTGCCTTCATTACCTTGCTGTCGACGATGTCAATGATGCCACAGGAAGTGCACCGACAACTCCCCTCAAAAGGAATAGCATTTACACAGGAGCAAAGGAACTGGCGCTGGGAGTGTGCGCTCTTATCAAATCGAACAAAAGTGTCATCAATCACGAAAGTTCTAAATATCTAGATTAGATATGTGTTTCGGTAGCAACTAACTTTTACATTGTGCCTCTCAAAATTCCCGATTGCGACAGTATTTGACATTTACGATATCAACGAATTCACGACCCAAATTGCCAAAAAGGAAACAAACCGGAATTTCTGGCACCCCCCACTTCCACCGGCTAACCAACTTGTTTAAATTCATATTTGAATACAATTTGGGAAATAAAAAAGCTGTACTCCGGTTTGAGGACCTCCCTCTTAAATATCCTTTGAAACAGTTTTGCCACTCTTCATAATCCAGCTGGAAACAACATCCATTCTTTCATTCCAGTTGTATGTCTGCGTTCTTTTCCGATAAGGCTGATCGGCCTTCAAGCCATTAGGTAAAATATGGCAACTGCTGTTTCAAAACCTCCGTAATAATCTTTTCCGGAGCTGCCCACTTCATACCCAAATCCGCCTCTGCCTTCGAAGTGTCAACCAGCTCGACCTTGGGGTTGGTGTCGGCGGGGAGTTTGTGCGGGACACCGGGGAAATTCTTCTCCACAATGTCCGCGGCATCCTTCCAGGTGAATCGCTGTCCAGAGACCAAGTACTTGGAGCCCGACTTGATGCTAGGATTTAAAGCCTTGATGTGCGCATCGGCTACATCACCGACATAAACAGAGCGCAGAAGAGCGTCGGAACTGGGGCCTTGCATGATGCTGGAGAACAGAACACCGTTGGTGCTGCCTTCTAACTCCTTGGCGGATTGTTGGATCAGGCTGTGGCCGTATACCAGTGTGGGATGGATCGAGACAAGGGCGAAGTGCGGCTTCTCCTTGGCCATGAACTCCCAGCTTGCTTGGTTAGCGAGCCGTTTTGAAGCAGCATACACCTTCATGGCGGTAGCAAACTCATTTCCAGCATCAAAATTGGCGTTGGTGTCGACGGAAAGATCCCAATTGGTGTCCTCTGAGATTCACTTTCTATTAGAATTGGCTCTTAAGTTCGTGAGGTTGGGGCCACATACCTCTTACTACTTCTCCTTCTGGGACACCATTGGTGGGAACAAGGGCCGCAATGGAAGAAGCTATCACGACCTTCTTAACGCTTGGGACCTTCGCTGCATCTCTCAAAATCCCGACGGTGCCTTGGACCGCCGGGGGGAAGATTTTATTCTTGTCGGTCGACCTAGCGAGTGGGGACGCCAAGTGAAGAATATAAGTCACACCGTCAAGGACCTTAGCGAAAGCGCCGTCGGCCATGATGTTAGGAATAACGACATATTCGGTTTTATCTGCGAATTCAGAAAAGATCTCTTTGAGTTTCGCAATTTGTGCTTCATTACGAACAGACATGCGGAGGCGGTAACCTGCTTTGAGAGCGGCCATGGCAGTGGCTGAGCCAATGAATCCGGTCGCTCCCGTGATGAAGACCAGTTCGGAAGCCATATTTAGTAGAGGAGATGTAGTCTTGTTGGAATTTGGAGAACAAGGGGATTTCTTTAGTTGACGGAATGGAGCGTAATGATTGAATTCAGTGATTGAGCGTGATCGCCAAAAGGTTGTAGGCCACAACTTATATATGCATTCATAGATACATCTACAGAAACCAAGCTGACCAAGACCCGAATGATTCTGATGATGTGATCAGGCTGCATGGTCGTGCAAGCCTCTCCACAAGAACGGCGGGTATGTTAGCAAGGCCGGCCGAATCTCCAATAGCCCTCACGGGTATCATGGTTCCATTCGCATTCGCAGCAAGTCAAGCCGAGGCTCTCAGGAAATGATTATTAATCACAACATAATGAGTAATCCAAAGTCAGGCATTCCACAGTGTGTGCCAAGTATAACGGTGAACAACGTCGATAATTTCAAAGAATAATTCGGCGTTTAGACGGCCTGGTGGTTGCACCGCACCGTAACTATATGCACAGATCGCATGTTGGCTGGTGATGGGGGGAATTGTTGCCATGCGCCGCGTTTCTTCGTCACGTATATATTACAACACGAGATATACGATGGATCCTCAGTCAAGTGGCTCAGGGATGGCCATCTAGAATGGCTATCTGGACGTCGAGTGAAAGGTGGAAGGCAGTTACTACGTTTTGGAAATGCACACCTCTTGGCACTTTGTCGAGCAAGAACTTGAGAAAGTAACGCAGTGATATGATGCTTGCCGTTGAGCTAGCACGCACAATTTCTGTATAGGCCCACTGCCATTCTTTCTACCTTGTCCTCTTAACGCTCCTCTCTTGCAATTAGACTTCAGACCTATTGCAGGTGTCTGTCAGAGTGATAGTCATGTAAATAGTTCGGTCATGTCACATGACTTTGGCGCATAATCCGCATTGCAATGAGACGGAGAGACGAGATTTATTTGTACATAAATCACCAGATCTGTTTTGATTATCTGGTCCCTGTCTTCGGGACCGATGGATCATTATGTCAAAGTTCATATATAAATAAGGATAAAAGGTGAGTATTTGGGTGCGGCAAAGCCTTCACCAATAAAGCCTCGGCATAGGCTTGTTCGCATAATGCAGGTGTGCCAAGTGTTGTTGCGATTAATAACCCACCACTCTCCTATTCCGTAAATCAGACCTGGAGCTGGAAGTTTGGGGAGATGACGGTGGAAAATTGTGCCGGGATGAAAGCCTGAACCCCAAAAGGTCATTTTTGAGTGGCCCATCTCTGTGCACTGGTGCTGTAAGGGTCATGCTTGCAATAGTCCTCTACACTCCTAGCCGTTATAGCTTAAATGTAGAGCCTCTCTGTTTAGATAAAAACCTCTTCCCTAGTCACAATGTTTTTGGACTTTAGTAGTCAATTTGTTGCAATCGTCGCAATCATCGCTACCTCAACACCAATACGTCTCAATCACGCGTGCTCAGATACGATTATAGACGACATGATGGCACTCTTTGCCAGTCACCTACTCCTGTTTCGTATCATAAATCTGGATACGGTGAAAGAGGAGTGCATACAGAGCTGTTCCTATTTCAACTGCCTCAGAGTAAGGATCCTCATCAAGATCAACGCAGTGGCCCCGAATGCAATCGATTACGATTACATTACCCTGCGCTCGCCCAAAGGTTGATTGCGACTATGCTGGTGTAGTAACCAAGGTGGCAAGGATACGAGTGAGAGACTGGATAATTGTTGACCGCATTGCCGGCATGGTGCGCGGAGATCTTCGCGACTAGAAATCTCACAGTCGTAGGAGAGCTTGCCTGGAAGGTATCGTCAGGAGCCGTAGATGAGGTAGGAGTAATATATGGTACTTTACAGCGACCGCATACTCGTTTTGAACATCCAACTGGTTGTTCAATCGTAACAAGGTATCCCTAGCACTGATCATCCACCCTTCATCATTATCTACTCTGGTGCAACCGTTGTAGGCATAGCTGCCATACAGTTGACCAAAGCTGCTGGGTATAATTTCGTTTCCACAGGATCTCCATATCCTTTCGACTCAATGGGTGACTATGGTACTAATAGTGCCTTCATTCCGTCTTACTCGTTGTTGTTGTTGTTGTTGAGCTCATCAAGTTACTAATGTCCGTGGCATTCCAGTTTTTAACTGGGCCGACAAAAAACCTCATTGCCCTTAACAGCCAAACTACCACAGCTAATATGAGAAGAGTACCAAACGCGATTGGCGTATAGTTTAACGTTTGTGTAGTGATTGGTGTTTCGGTCGGAAGGCATAGAATAATACAGGCCAATATGACCCAGAGGACTGCCACCAAAGAGATCAGGCGGGAAACGCATCCAAGCTGGAAAGGACCTCTCCTAAGACAGAAATCCTCGTGGTATATAAGTTTGAGCAAGATAGGAATGCCGTAGGACAGTAAAACACCTGTACTAGCAATTGATGTTACAGCTGTAAATGCAATAGGAGAGCCCAAGGCGGAAAAGCAGAGGAGGAATGAGAGGAAACTCGTAAGCAAAACAGCCCTTACAGGCGACATGAACTTTTCGTTTATTTTGCTGAAGAAGTAGGGCTTGAAACAAATTAGCATTTGTACTGTGTTGTCCGTTTTGTTGCTTCGAGGGTCTTACCACGCCATGATCGCGGCTAAAGGCCCAGATCAACCTACTATTGGACATAGTGAGAAAAAGTCCACAGCACCAGATACACATTATTGGTATAGTGAACAGCGCAACACCTCCATTGGGTCCAAAAGACTCGACTAGGATTTGAAGGACGGGATTCTCGTATAATGACGTATCGAAGACCTCGAGATTTTGTATCGAAAATAACAAAGCTAAGATTAGGAAAAATCCAAATACAGCCGAAAGGCCAACAGCAGTGATAATACTAAGCGGTGCTATCCAAGCTGCTCGGAGCGTCTCTTCGGCAAGATGAGCTGAAGCATCATACCCGAAAAAGGCGCCAAGGCCCATGTAGCTACCAATGCAAGCCACGTACGCAGGTGAAGCACGTGAAGCCCATCCATTATCAGGGCTAGGTCCAGTATGATCAATAAAGCTTGTGAAGACGAACGAGGCTGGCTGATGGGTGGGAGCTTTGACTAGAACTACCACTGCGAGGGCTAATATGCCAACAGAGTTAAGGGCAATTGCAAAGTAGAGGATGTGTTTGAGGAACGGACGCCCGACGGTGTTCATAAGCGCCCACGAAACAAGTAGAGCTGCGCAGATAGCGATGTCTTGGCCGTCGGTAGGATCAAAATCTGGCCTCTTAACCGCAGCAGCAGTTGCGATTAGCTGCGTAATTCCGTAAGCCGCAGTGGTATTGGAGGCTACCAGGCCAAGCAGATTGAACCTGTCTTGTGTGTTAATTTTATCGCTAAGGTTATCGAATACTTGGTCACACTGGTTGTAAAACAGGGAACTCACCAAGCCGTAATCCAAGATGCAAGTGGAGCATACTTGGGTGGAGCCAGCGTTGCAGCCCAGAAGTATGGTCCTCCAGATGTAGGCAAGGCGGACACGATCTCCGCCATGCTCAACGCGACCAAAAAACTGAAGAATGATACAGTGATCCAGCTGATAGTCATTGTTCCTGGGCCTCCGGTTGCAAAGCTATAGCCAAACAGTATGGTAATAATGCCTTGGACGGACTTAGGAGAATGTGCGTGTCAGTGTATCATGCATGATAAGAACTGTGGTAGACTTACAATTGCTGCAAAAGATATTCCAAAACTGTGCAATGGAGTCAGGTTGCGGAGCAATTGCTGCTTATAGCCCAGCTCCTTTAACTTCTCCTCATCCCTCTCGAAGTATTTGGGGTCCCAATCCGACATGTCGGCGATTCACAAATCGTCTCCTATGCCCCAAGCTGGGATATCATTCAACACCCCGATAGGAAAGAAGACTGCATGGAGGGAAGGAATGATAAGAACTCAAATGAACGAGCACCTATGGTATTTAATCGGGGAACGGCTCTTGCGAAGTGCCGAGGATTAGATTAAGTACAATAAGAACAACCGCTTCTCGCCTAGTTGGACGAATCACCGCAAACGTTCAATATAACTCGCCACTCTCGCTTACGGCATGTGTCACGCTTTGAGAGGAACTTTAATTCCGGCGGAAATATTGATCGGACTTGGAGCTGGTTGTATCCACTTGAGTTTATGGGCGGATTCTAAGCCCAAAGCATCTTGTTCTTGCATCGTCCAGACAAGGAGCAGACACAGGAGAAGTCTCCGAGTCCAGTGTTTCAATCCACAACCCCCGTGCTAGGGTTGAGCCCATGACGAATAGTCCCTGATGTAAACCCCGGCTGCTCCTCTCCAGTGAGGCGTTCCTCGGCTTTACACTTCCGTGTGTAGCCTTGGTGCTCGAGTGTTGTGCGATATTATGCATGTTGTCAGAGGGCGGTATGGAGTGTTGAATATCGATGATGCAGGCTTGAGGGCTCTTACTTTATATAGCAAATATGTCTGGAACCTGAGTAATGGCCTATAGAGCTGAAGACTCCATTTGGTAGTGATACGAGCCAGCAAGTGTGCAAGCACCGGGCTCTATATATATCAGGGCAGGGTCCCATGATAATATGGGTACTGAGTTAAGTTTCGTCACTCCAGCTATGCACTCGTCCATCAGCTTGTGGTACCCAACAGTAACAAGTGGATGATTGATTAGATTCTCTGGCGATTAATGAGAGGGCCAGCCTTCCTCCAATCTAAAAAGTCCTTTAATCACTCCACCTGCAACTGAAAGTCAGGTGATGATTTACTCCGCAAAAACACACGGCGGAACCGTTGCCCCAGTCTCAGATTTATCACTCCTATCATACCTCTCCGGAGCCTGAAGTAGATAGTTCTGCTTCCATGCCTCGGGGGTCCTCCTTTCCAATATCGATGAGAACTTTCGCAGTACAGGCATGCATAAGGGTATATTTCCTATTAGCATACCTGTGCTACTTTCTCGCATATACCAACCCGCCCAGTACTGACCACTTTGATGGGTGAAGCTGTAATATTTAGTCAAGATTGCTGCCAATATCTCCACTTCAAGTTAGTACGAATATTCCGTTGAGCAGGTGTTAAGCTCACCACAAAGGTTCCTAAGCTAAAAACTCCAAGAAGGAGCCATTTTCTAATTGAACAATCTTGAATTAGAATGGGGTGTCAAATAGTAGCCAGGATGATACCTAACTCACTTCTTGGGTGGTAAGCCGGACTGTAATAGGAATCGTATAGGCAAGCATATGATCATAAGATCCGAGGATATATTGAGACAGGCATGAAGGATAAAGTAATTCAAAAAGGTAACACACTGAGCTGGATTAGCACGCTAGTCAGCCTCTGCAACCGCCAGTAAGTTTTCCAATCAAGAAACGAGGAATTTTACATATACTAGACTGGATATAATCCCAGTATGCGGTTATCGGTCGACATGGCCCAGCCAAGAAGTATACGAGCAGGACAACAAATCCCATTCCAGCGTAGCCCCCAACGATATTTGCGATCTTATTCTCTATGAATCCCACTCTGTTGAAACGACATTAGCTCAGGTATCCCAATATGCGGAACAGATATTTCGCACGTTATTCGGGCGTAAAGAATCAACAAGCAAGCTTTGATTCCCCAAATTGTACAGAGCATGAATATCTCATTAGAGAACGACAGCTTATTGGCCAGAATGGTATATTTCATGTCCTCGGCCGTTCCTGTGCCTTGGTATGCAAATGGAAGGACTTTGTTGAAGGCATAGATAGTAAAGACAACACCGTTATAAAAGATCTGATTTGGGAATATTAGTGCTTATATCCAGTACCAATTTTCTGAATGATTAAGGCCTCACCGTTGTCATCGCCATCAACCAGTCATCTACCTGAAGAAACCAAATTGACCTCTGGACGAGGCGTTGGGATATGCTGCGACTCATGCTATTAATTCAAATACCCAAATAGCAGCATCGACTCTTAAAAGCTACTTACAATCGCATTAAAAGGACCGAGATACATACACAGTACCAGATCCATATTTCGATTTCCAATGAAATTCGAGCCATGTCAACTCATCTTCAGACTCACAACGGCCTTTAACTCCACGTCGACAAGTCAAACGTGAGATTTCCTCTTCTTCGGTCAGCGTTAACCTCACAATCTATATGCCAACGGGCTCGAAGCTAATGATACTCCACCTTTCTCGATCCGTCCAATCTGCCAATTTAAGCTCTAATCTATCCGCTTGCAGCCTTTCACCAAACTCTATCGGAACCAATGTCAGATCGGTAGGGTCAATCATTTCCTGGAGGCAGATATACCTTACTTTCTTATATCAGATGCCATTGTGTTCATTTGAATTCTATTCTTCAGATTTGATTACTTGACTTTGAACGATCACGACCTTTTCTGTAAGTCAGAATAGGCCAGCTGATTGGCGATGTGGCTAACAACTGTTGGGGTAATTGAGTTGGAGCTAGGCGGTTTCACTAGTTGCTCACAAAGACTGAACCTTGCTGTACCCTATGGATCTAGACCATGCTTAATTTTGGCCATCAAGAAAGAGATAACAGCGGTAGGTATTTCAGACACATAGTAGATTATCCATGTTTCTGTACGAACACTTCAGTCAATTTCTGACGCTGAGTCTTTCTCTGTGCTGCTGTGTACTGCATCCATGCTCCGATGTGCTTACCTGAGAGGCCACGTTGGTGTTCGGGAAATTTCACGGGATGGAAGCCGGTTGTCATCGCGGAAAGTTTCCTACGAAGGCGCGTACATGTAGATGACTGATTAGGTGTTTAAAACGAGAGATAACTATTACTAGACAAAATTGGGGTTATATGGGTATTATGTTATGTTTGAGTTGTTCTATGTCAGGTGAGAATCTGCAAAATAGAATTGGTCTATGAAATTGAAGCAGAAAACTGGAGAGCACGTCAGCCTCCCAGAACCAGTGCAGGAGCACGTGCGTGATATTGGCTCCCTCCCTGTGCCCAGACAAGATACTTGATATACTGTGGTACAGATAACTGGATGAAAGAGTTCCCATTGTCTTTTCTACTTCCATCTCTCCTCCATTCTCGACGCTTGTCGAGCTCCCATTTCCGATATTCTTCTTTGGCCTTTTGTCGCTGCTTTCTGAAGACCTCTCGCCTCTCCAAATGGGGTTTGTAACTTTTGACAACGTGGTCGGCAATATATCATAATTCCGATGTCATCTCGCAATCCATGACTTATGATCATTGAAAACTTCAGTAAAATGGGCATTATCTGACAAGGATTTGACACCCCCCCCCCCC
>PDLM01000042.1:0-19369 GCA_003369665.1 Coleophoma cylindrospora | reverse complement strand
CCCCATCCCCCATCCCCCACCCCCCAGTTCCGAAGCGCTGGGTGGGTCTCGTCTGATTGGTGGCCCCTGGAGCATGGTAAGTCGATCATGGATACAATTGGTGGCTCCTTGACAGTAGCTTTAGGGGATTATCATTACGGGGGATTCCAAAATCAATGGTGTTGATGTGAATTACATTGAGTCCGTACAAAAAACATTTGTCGATTTTATAATTATATAGCCAGGCTAATTATTCGGTCAAAATAGGCTAGGAGTGGCTGCTGAGTCGCATTACTTGTAGAACTACTTCATGTATATACTGAATACATTATTGCAGTACTCATATTGAAATATGATAAGAATCGCATTGTACTGAAATAGATAACTCTAGTCAAACACGGAAGAGGATTTATTATGGTAAAGATCTTATTGATCTAACTCGTCCGTGGACAAAACAACGTGGAATCCAACAACTGGTAATTCCAAGAAATTTCGACATAAAGGTTGAGGGTTATTCGTGGCCGTTTGTAAAATTCTGAGGGTCATTCTGGCGCCTTGATGATGACCTGATTGGCGGCCCATAAGATGAAACTTGGACATCTGACTGATGGCCTCTGTGGGAGCAGCAAGAAGAGAAGAAGCGTATGGTCATCCTACGAGGCCGCCAATAATCACCCACCAATTCTATTGCTTTCATAGCACCCGGAACTTGCAGAATGGGTTTGCAATGGTATAAGAAGACATGTAAATTTCCCGTAAGTCTAAGTATGAATCAATAACTGCCAACTGCACATCGCGAGCCCAAGATCGTAAGCACCGCACAACCCTTGGAGTACCCGAAGCTAATTTACATAGGACTATCTCACTTAACCGCAACTCCAAAGTTACACAACGAGTCTAACAGAAACCCACTTCAAACTTCTAGAAGTAATGGCCGCCAAAATTGTTCACGGCAGCAAACAAGTCAAGCATCAACACCTCGAAGTCGTGGTGGACAGATCCAGGCGTGCCTTGCACCCTTCCGATCTACCACGAGATCTAACGCCAATACAAAGATGGCAAGAGGAGTTGCACCACGAACAGCCATTCAACGCCCTAGCTTCCCTCGCCCGGAATCCAACCGGGAGTGGAAGTTTTAAAACGGAAGACACAACCTCGACAAAGGCAGAAAACGGAAGTGTGCATGCTGCTGCCTGAAGAGTTCACGGTGACGTAGGCGTTATTATCAGATGCAAATCTCGATGCGATTTGTGGCTATAAAACTTGCGTTCATTGCTGTAGATGGTGGGAGAGTTGAAGAAATAAACCTTACGCGCTGCTTCCGCGGATACTCCATCCACGTGATCATTAACTTCTTACACTTGAAACACCATGCCCTTCTACCTATCATCGATACTGATAAAGAGTTCAAACAAGGCTTCGTCCTTTCCTCCGCATCAATAAATACGCTGTCAGAAGCATATTTATCATTCACACCGTGATGATTCCTTATTTCGTAATGCATCTCTACCCAAAACTAGCTCGCGTTGATAACTTGGTAACCATTTCGACTAAGAATAGATTCTGGTTTTGGATTTATGCCCAACATCTTGAATTAGGAAAAGTAATCCGCACTAATACTAGCAAAGTGAGTTCTTGACCCTACCTAAAGGACGTAAGTGGCGGCTTACCGTTCGGCTCCGCCCATTTAATCCTTCTTTTCCATATAAGGCAGACAAGCCTCATAGATATCCTTATACCCCGGATACTTGGCAATCCTCTGAAAGACCCCCTCATCCACCATTCTCGCAGACTGGAGCGACCCCGCAATGAAGAAGTCAGTGTAGCTTGGTTGGGCACCGAGCACAAACGGCCCGGCGGCCTTGTGCGTCAACATCAGTTCACCGACGGCGCGTATATCCTCGCCCATTGCACTCCAGCCCTGCGCCTCTTTCTCCGGATTAAGCAGGTCCTCCAGCGGGTGCCCGAGTGAGGCTTCGCGTGTCCGTCGGAAGTACTCCTGTGCACGCGGCGACAGGATGTCCATCTCACGTGGCATCACGGAGAAGTAGAAAGCCTTGCCAACCACAGCACGTGCTTTGGCCTCAATCTCCCGACCCAGCTCCGACGTCAGTGGCACAGGCGGGTCAGGGTAGGTCGACTCGAGGAACGGCGCAATGGAGGCTGAGTCCATCACGTAGGTGCTGGTCGACACGTGCTGAATGGCGGGGACCGTGTATTTATTTTTGGGACCCCCCGATACGGATTCCCCCGGGACCAAACCGCTAGGGGACTTTAGGTTAGAAGATTGGACGGCATTGATACTGGGTATTGGGATATTAAAAGGGAGGAAGGGGAGAGGATTGAGGCTTAATGGAACGTGGCTGCAGGGAGAGGCGATGCAGGTACAGAAAAAGAAGCAAGGCAAGGCAAGTAGAACTCACAATCCTTTCAACGTGGGTTCAATGTCCGGAAATTCGAGGAAGACGGTGCGGTAAGGGATGTGCTTGTAGTTAAGCATGAAGCGGATGCGCCAGACCGTGGGAGAGAAGCAGACATTCTTGGTGCAGGCCAAATCGTACAATACAATCTCAGGCTTGGCTTGGGTAGTCATGTTGTGCTATGCTCTAGTGGAGACTCAATTTATGAGATGAAGTGCAGTCACGATGTTTCATCATCGTCAGTCTGCGGTTGGTCATGTTATTCACGTGATGATGGAGCTGTTAGTGCGCCTGATTGACTGGGGAAGGATTGGCCGGGCCCGGGTAACCCCAACCCCACAATCCTTTTTCCACCTTGAACTCCAGGCCTTGCGTCGTCGGACCGAAAAGAATGACCTCGTGGTACCTGCCGTTGACTGGGATAGAAAGTAGATGCATCCGGTGAGATACAAGCGGTGCCTGTATAACTGAAGATATGCCAGCTACCAATAGGATGGCCAAGAGCATTGTGTCGGATCGACCAATCATCATTGCTTTGTGCGTTGTGCAGCTCTTTGACTCTACCAGCTCGAATGCCCTTCGTGCTCCATTAGTCCGGGTTGAGCGTACAGTCCGACACTACCAACTCATTGAGAAGGAAGGTAAACTTGTTTGGCACATGGCCAACGCCTCTCCGAAATGCATAGAGCAGCTCTTCAGTCCACATGGCGTTATCTTAGAGGGGACGATACATCCTTGGCCGCTCTAACCTTATTTTCCCACCAAAGAGCGGTCAAATCAAACACATTGGGTGGGTTCCTGGGCGGGAGTATGTCCCGGGACATGATACCTCCAATAGTTTACATAGCACTACTCGCACATATACGGAGTACTGGACAGCTGATACAACTGCCTATCCAATGGTGCGGGGAGCCGTAGCGCATTATGCAACTGTTGTTGGATCAGTGAGGCACAGGGCAGACAAATTATCCGCGGGTGGCGTAAACCTTGTCGCCGCAGGAACACTGCACGTATTTGAGACGTATTCCCACGTCCCGCGGAACGAGGCACGGAACGGCGACGTCCAGCTATTTCTCCACGGCGTTCGCTTCGCGCCTAAGGCATGGATCCCTCACCGACGATCCCAAAGCATCGCCTTTGACATGGCAGAATGTTTCCCCTCAAGTCCAACAACATATCATCATCTGGTTGCTCTCTTCTCCTAGATAGTGGTCTGATACAACTGGTGCTTTCCTCGTCCCTCGATCCTATCCATAGAACAATTTTCTTGTCAAACCAATTGAAATCGCAACCCGAAAAGCGGCTGCGATAAGAGTCTCAAAGATGCGCGCAGTCAATCCCATAGTTCCAGGCTTTGCGCCAGACCCCTCTATTTGTCAGATTGGTGATACTTTCTACCTGGTGAATTCCAGCTTCGCCCTCTTCCCCAGGTTGCCGTTATACAGCTCAAAGGACCTGGTGACTTTTACACATTTCGGTAAGTCCAAAGACTGCTCCGGTGTACCAAATCTCTGGTTCTGTATCTAAATTCCTCTGCCAGGGAATGCAATCAACCGCACCACACAGCTGGCCCTGAAAGGGAGCACAACATTACTGAACACCGGTGACAATGGCGAACCCATGCTGGCCACGGGCGGTCTCTTTGCGCCGACTATCAGGCATTCCAACGGAGTCACGTACATTTTCTGCACAAATGCTATTCGTGATCCCCCCAACAGCCGGAAGGAAAACTTCTTTGTTCGGACGGACGATATCTTGTCTGGAAACTGGTCTGATCCAATTTACTTTGCCTATTCCAGCATTGATCCCTCTGTCTTCATCGACGATGATGGCAAAGCATACGTTCAAGGTTGCACCAACGACTCCCAGATCCTCTGCTTCGAGATTGACTTGAACACGGGAGAAACGCTCTCCGAGCACGTCACCATCTGGCCAGGATGGAACAAGCTTTATACAGAGGGTGCTCACATCTACAAAAAGGATGGCTGGTATTACCTTCTGGCTGCCGAAGGAGGGACCTTTGAACAGCATATGGTCAGCATGGCGCGGTCCAAAACAATTTATGGCCCTTATGAATCATATGAACACAATCCCATCTACACATCGTATAACACAAACAACTACGTACAACATACTGGGCATGCCGATTTGTTTCAGGATATCAACGGCGAATGGAAGATAGTGATGTTGGGAGTTAGGAAGAGAGACGGTAGATTTATCATGGGCCGCGAGACGTTCTTGGCTGATGCCGAATGGCCTGAGGGAGGGTGGCCGGCAGTAAAACCAACTGGATCAGAAGATGGTGCGGTCTTTGAAACCTCGACCCGGTCGAAGTTGATTACCGTACCCGGCGTCGATTGGGTTTACCTACGAGATCCTTATATGGATAAGTACCAGATTGATGGTGCGAATGTGCGAGTGACTGCAACCAGCGTACCTCTCACAAGTCCCACTGAGTCACCTACTTTCATCGGGAAACGCCAACGATCATTGGAAGGCAGCTGCACAGTGAATGTCACTGTCCCTCCAAGCACGGATGGAACTCCCCTGAAGGCAGGGTTAGCTCTTCATAAAGACGAGCATCGATTTATGACTCTGGAGGTCGACTTTGCGTCAAAGCAAGTCTCCTTCAACTTCTTGAACAAAGCCAAGAATATCAACAAATCAACGACTTGCGATGTTCCGCTTAAGGAGAAAGACGTACTTAGTCTGAAGTGCACTTACACGGAGGCATCATACGAATTCTCCTACAAGACTAATCCGGACGGCGCATGGACGACTGTTGGCAAGATAGACACCCTTGAAATGTGTGGATATGATTACATTGGCCCCATTTTTGGAGTGTATGCCATTGGTGAAGGTGGAGAGGTGGAATTTGAGGACTTCGCGGTAGACAAAAATGAGTAGAATCAAGCTATCACTAGCAATATAGACTTAGAGTTTAACAAGTTACAACATCATCCAGGTGATTGATGACATAAATTGGCGTATTTTTTATATCCTCTTGCAGTGCTGAGTTTATGCTACAATCACTTTTTATTTATACAGGATCATCCCACTCCAACGCATAAGGCTCACACACCGCAATCCTGGTCCGCGCTGGAATGGTGACCGAAACAGGATATCCACCATAATCCGGATTTTCCCCCGGCATAATAAAAAGCCTGCCACTTTTCGTCTCATCACCGTTGAGCATCCGCAATGTTCGCATCTCCCCCGTTTCTACATTAACAACTTCCTTCTCATCGAAGTGCAGGAGACTACTGAATGGCTTTTCCGGGTCTAATGACGTGAAGCTAACTTGGAAGCCTTCGCCAATGAGGAGGAATTGGGAATCATGCAGGTGGATGATCATCCCAAACCCCGGACCCTGTTTGCCAAACGTAAATGACCTTTCGATCTTGAGCTGCCAGCCCCCGAGTGTAGGCTCCAGAATCTCGGGTTTGACCCCGCCGTTGGCGCTGGGTTCGTCGAAAAAGAAACCAACGCTAGAATTGGGTCTTCGCTGACTTGCCAGGACATGGGCGCTCACTTGTTTCAAAAGACCGTAGTGCTTGATGAATGGGTTGTACACATCATCAAGGGTGTCGATGCCAAACGGCGCAGTGCCCATCGCTTGATGGCTGCCAAATGCATACCATATTCTCCGAGCACCGTACTCATCACGGCGTTGTTCGGGGATGAACAATGGTTGATTACGATGCCGGTAGGTTGCGCAGGCTTTCTTGTAATCTGCCATGTAGATATCCGGCGTCACGATGTCGAACGTCGGCGCGAATTTCTGCCAGATGTCTAGGACGGGAGCAACACCGCCACCAGATGGATAAACACCTGGAGCTGTCCCACCTGATACCACGCCGCCATTACTCACGTCATCCGTATCGCCGAGCCAGACATTGGTGAAGTGCGGGATGGGATACGCGGCTTTTCCAGCAGCAGCAATTCTTTCCAGATAGATTGCATAATGGTATGCCATGAATAGCTCGTCTGTGGCGACGGCTGAGCCGAAGACCGACTCCCATGACGTATTCGTAATGGATGTTTGCCCCTTGAAATGGGCCAGATTTGCCTTGATCGTACTGTTCAGGTTGGCCCAGTCACTGACCAAGAATTTCAATAATTCATCGGGCACTGGGCTGTTGAAGATCTTGTTGGCCGCAGCGGAGCCATCTCTGGAATCCCCAATAAGCCCCACTTCATTTTCCACCTGGACCATGATCACGGTGGAATGCTTCTCGTCCACGGTTTTCAAATGCTGCATTAATGCCGTGAAGGCCTTCAGATCCGCTTGGGGAGCCTCTGGATGGAAAATGGAAAGCGTGTTTCCAATTTCCATCCGGCCACCTTCCTTCCGCAGCTTTGCACGCGGAAATCGCTTCTGATTCGTCTTCACCCAGGCTGGAGTATATGCTGAAAACCCTGCTCGCCCAATTAAAATTAACAATCTCTCCAGCAGGAGTTTTGCGTAAATATACCATTTTTAAATGAGCCGAACCAGAGGAGAATCAAGTGCAATCCATGCTCACGTGCGGCCTCGATGACTTTGTCAAGCTCGGTGAAATCGAATTTGCCTTCCTCCGGCTCAATCTGCTCCCAGGTGGTGGCGCCTAGCACGGTGTTGATGTTGGCCGCACTTAGTTTTGCCCACACATCATTCATGAACTCTGCAGATGACAGCGACGAGTTGTGAAGCTCTGCTCCACGGATGAGAAAGGGCTTGCCATGGACAATGAGCTGTTTGGAGTTGTACGTCGCCTCCAGGTAGGGAATCTCCCGTGCCATAGTGCCGGTGTCCGCAGTTTCCACAATCTAGACCAGATCGCCCGCGCAATGTTGGAGATTAGGGGATGTTGGACAGAGTCTCAGTCCATCCTAGTCAAGTGTTCTCGTGGACACACATCAGGTGGTTGCGATGAACGGCTTTATGTTCGTACCACGAAGGAATTCGTACGATCCCCGCCCCGGAAGGGCAAATAGTGCCAGGTCTGCGCCCGTGGCCAAATCCATCGCAGCTATAACTTCGTCCGTATATGTGGGATTTGATGGTAGCGTGCTGCGTTGCTTGCCAAAAACATCTAAAGTGGAGGTTGGGCCCCTGCCACCGAAGGCGATTACCCACGGGCTACGCTCTAGCGCGCGGCATGATCCCTCAGAGCACTGGCCGGAGTCGAACAAGGCGAAATCCCCCGTGGAGAAATACCCCTCTAGCCTAAAGTCAATCTAGTCAGCGGCTCCGACAGTCTCGGAAATGATGACTATCTGAGGCCATGCTGCCATGCTGCTGTGGTGCGATCGTGTCGGCGCTATCCCCTTCCCCATCCCCCATAGCGTCCCCCGTATCTTTCCCCATAGCATCTTCCCCACACATTTGCATATTGTGCACCAGTAAAGATCTATAAAGAGGCCGCGGTCGCCATGTACTTTTCTCCCGATTCCTCACATCATCCCATCAGCAGCCGCCTGTGACCGCACTGCAGCTACACCACCACCGAATCTCCTGCTGACTGTTGCAATGGCAGCAGAGAAAGATGCCGGGCAGACGAGCCACGTCGACGATGCCACCCACCAAGACATCACCGTTGTAGAGGCTGTCACTCTCGCTGAGGATGTGCAGGCCGCAAAGCAGACCCCGTGGACCCTTGCCAACGCCGAATGTCTCGGTGTTCTCTGCGTCGCATATCTGTGTTCGTTCATGAACGGATATGACGGTTCTTTGATGGGGTTAGTATCACCGTGTTCACTCATTCGACCTCGCAACTGACTTATTTTGTAGTGGAATCAACGCCATGAATTCATATCTGGAGCATTTCCATCAGTATGACCCCTGGGAATTGCAGCCATAACATGCCATTGACTCGCTTGCAGGGTTTCCGCTTCTTCTAGCACCGGTTTCATCTTCGCCATATATTCTATCGGTAAGCTTTGCGTAGCATGGCTCTGGCATGGAGATTCTGACTTTGATAGGGAGTTGTTGTGCCACTCCTTTCACCGGACCCGTGAACGATCGCCTTGGTCGCCGTGCCGGTATCTTTACCGCCGCAATTGTGGTTATGATTGGCACCATTGTCACAGCTCTCGCGCCTCACAAGAACATGTTCCTTGCTGGACGCTTCATCTTAGGTTTTGGTGCGTGCTTCGGTAACGTCAGTGGACCTGTCTATGTCAGTGAGATGGCCCATCCGCTTTGGCGTGGAACCACCATGGGACTTTACGGTAGTTTTGGGTAGGTTCATCCATCAACTGATACGCAAGAAACGGAATGATGCTCATCCCCATCTCTAGATTCCTCGGCCAGATTCTTGCGGTCTGGGTGATTTACGCCGCTCAATATAAACCCAATGGGTTCCGTATTCCCATCTGGGGCCAATTCATCCCTGCCGGTCTCATTGTTATTTTCGTCTGGCTCATTCCCGAATCTCCTCGATGGCTCATGGCTCAGGGACGCGAAGAAGCCGCTCAACGGGTTTTGATCAGATACCATGGCCAGCGTGATCCAGAGAACCCAGTTGCAAAGGTCGCTTTCAGAGAGATGCAGCATCAGATCAATACCCATGGATCTGACAAGAAATGGTGGGACTACAGTGAGCTCTGGAGCACCCGATCCCGCCGTCGCAGACTTATTATCGTGGTCGGTATGGCTTGCATTGGTCAATGGTCTGGAAATTCGTCCACCAGCTTCTACTTCCCGGTCATGGTTGCAAACGCAGGTATCACAAGTCAACAAACAAAACTGTTGCTCAACGGAATTAATGCACCGCTGGGATTCTTTGCTGTCTTGTTCGGAGCAAGATTCTCGGATCGCTTTGGTAGAAGACCGTTGATGCTCGGAAGCTTGGGTGTCGTCATTGTCCTGCTCTACACCTTGACGGCGGTCTCCAAATTCGCCTACACACATACAAATAATCACTCAGCCGCAAATGCAACCATCGCCATAATTTACATCTTCTCCATCGTGGTATCCGGTAGCTTGGGCACGCTTTCGCCCGTGTATATCCCCGAGTGCTTGGAAACCAATTCCCGAGCAAAGGGCAAATCACTCGCATTATTGGTCGTCTCCGCATGTTCCGCCATTATCACATACGCCTCCGGCCCAGCCTTCCAGCATCTGAAATACTATTTCTACCTGGTTTTTGCAACCTGGGATATCCTCGAGTGGGCTGTTATCTACTTCTTCTTCCCCGAGACTAAGGGTCGTACACTTGAGGAGCTTGAAGAAGTGTTCTCATCTAAGAATCCTGTCAAGAAGAGTTTGGAGAAACGATCCGCTCAGACAGTATTGAATACTTTGGAGGTTTCCGACAAAGCTACTGGAGAAGCCTAAGTGGGATTGCGCCCCACTACTGCTGGACGAGTCTGAGGATTTTCGAGGTTATGAAGATAAGTCATGGCCAGCCCGGTAACATGGGCTGCCATTGCCGAGGAAAATTCTATTGACGTGGATGTATGGATCTGAAGGCTGGATTTGGATAGCGGAATTTGTAGTACGATGAAGCTTAGGATCAATTTACAGTTTGATATCCCTATAATTTTCCTTGGGCTGCCTCCGTGTGAAGTAGCGTCAACTTTTACAATCACTAAGACGCAAAATGCCAAGCCAAATACTGATAGACTTTTTGAACATCTTTAGCTTCTTGCGAGACAACCCTCTGAATTCGATCTCCAAGACACATATCCGTCACTACGTTGGTATACCCGTGCTGTTCTTGGCAATACTGCGCGACATCAGTGCATTGGGGAGTGCTCCTAGCGACAGGAAATCCGGTCACTTTAGTGTATTACTCCATGGTGTGTGACCTAGATTTCAATATATTGCTGTGCTACCTGCTTACAATACTCTGAGGGTAAATAAACCCCTGCCCTGTGTGCTCGCCTATGAAGATTCTTATCAAGGTATTAGCTAAAACCCGTGAGCGCGAAAGACATGACAGGGGTTATTCATCCTCAGAGTAGTGTATGTACTGGTCGATCATATGCCCATTCACAATCAGACCAGACTCATATTCTGGCATGTTGGTTGTGTATACGATGAATTTGGTTGGAACAGCAGAACATCTCAGACATCAGCTAAGTCAAAGTCTTGCCACCGGGAATAGAATGGAAAGTCCATGGAGGGGATAAGTACCGTTTATCTCCAGCCATGGTACATCAGGTTCCGTCCAGTGTTGGCCTCGCTCATCCATTGGCCAATGCCAAGGTCACGACTTGTTCAAACTGGCAGGGAAAACGCTGGGGTAGTGTATGTGATATCTCATGATCTTTGTTATAATCAGTTATTGAGCTACGCTAATACCATAGGAAGACAAGGCATTGGAGATAGATATCGGATCATAGAGTGGTGGGGCCACTAGCATTGGAGGTGGGGCCATAGACACGACGGCAATTGAATATTTGGCCACGGACAATATGAGGACCACAGACTACAATATTTCATAACAGCCCTGATAGCAGCTGACGACCCCCTGTGTTATCAGTATAAATCCCTGTACCCGAAAAGTTGAGTGTACCGGCGCCATTTCTTGAGATCGACATCCTAAGACTTTTGGCTGAACTAGAAGGCTTAAATTAACATCCAATTACTTAATCTTCCACCACCCATCTCGATTATACTGCCATTTTTGGTCAAAGAGTGTGGGTGTCCTTGTATCTTCGAAGTTTATTGGTCGAAATTTGATGGTATAAAACTCGGCGCTCTTCTCCCACCTCGATTATCATTTGACTTATCGACTTTCAATACGTGACAGTTCTAGCGCAGGTAAAATACGCTTAACCTACTCTAGTGAATCTAGGTTCAAGCAGATGTAAGCCGCATGAGTAAGAGCATCACACGCAAAAGCAGTAGACATTGCCGTGGACAAATTGAGAAAAAAAGTGACAGCCCGTACTCGTGTTCGTTTAGAAATCTGTCCCTCCCCCACTCCTCCCCGCTTCCTCCTCCCCGCTTTCACCCGCTTCCGGAGTCGAGTCGGGTCCCTTCGCCAGGAGGGAGTGACTGTTACTTCTCCTCAGCATAAATATCCGACTCCAATTGTGAAGTATTTACCGGACGTACCATGATCTGAAACCATACGACAGATTTGTATTGCGCATGCCGGCGCGTTAGCGGTGCACCTGCATAGAACGGGCGTGGTGCAGGCATCTATCAAGCGATCACGCTTGCAGTCGCTCCGCATGGAGCAATGTGGGCAAGCGGCGTTGCAAGTGTCAAGAGCCTGGATCATATCGCATGGTGAAAGGATTTACCATGAAGAGGCATCGCCTCGCAGATCATGCTTTGGGTGTGTAACGTGAAACGTGTATTTCCAGGTTGCAATTTGCCAGAAACTGATCACGTGTTGCCTTCCTTAACGGGCTAAAACGCTCAACAACATGTGGTTAAAGTATGCCAGAAGGAAGGAAGAATGACGAGGATGCGTCCAACTGTCGAGGCAGAGTTCTCGTGGTGGCTTGTGACGCTCTGGCTCTTGCGCAGAATGGTGATGGCATTCCACTTGCCTTAGCCACCGCCGGTGCATATCTCGACATGCGGAAGTGAGGTCTGTCGGATTTATGGAGCATGAAGAGGGAATATCACACCCAACTCCTTTCACTGCTTATATATCGCAGTAGTGTTGCCACTGAAACAATGTCTCGCTGATGTAGTAGACTTAGAAACGTAACTTTGCAGTTCCCATCTGCTGTGATTAAATGGTTCGAAGCGTCAATTGTCCAGATAGTAGTATGAGATGGGCAGGTAGACCTTGATGATCTCTAGGATCTGTCACTATGCCCAGCGTTAATTTAGATTTTGAATTGCGGCATGTGGATACTGATGGTTTGGATAGAAACGATGGCCAGTGACAGTCTGCGTAATGGCTATTGTAGATGGATCAACAGTTAGGGCTGAAGAAACACTGACAGTATTTATAACACCCGTTAACGGATTGCTGTCGAGCTTGAGATGACGACGATAAAGCTCGTGGATATAGAAGTGACCGTGCTGGTAACATAAAATACGGATGCGGGAAGAATAGATGAGACGATCGCGATACTATGAAGTCCTAGTAGAGCGCATGCGGGAACATACTCAGTGTACGCAGTGCAGGCGGATGTAAATGCTGGTATTTAAGGAGCTGCACGTCCTCGGAAATTTCACTTGCCATAAAACATCTGCCGCCATTTCTGTATACTGAGGAATGCTTATTTGCGAGTCATTAGGAACAGTGATCGTAGATATACCAGTGACAAGCGGCGTGTAAGTTTCCACCAGAGTTTGGGCTCGAGATTCAGTATAAGGTACTGTGCAGTTTCAATGACAAATTAGGTCGCGGATGTAGGGGCAGCAGTTGTGGCGGTGCTACAATATTGATTCCTGGTTACATGCAGGACTGTGAAGGCTAACTTACGAAGCTGGTCGTTGTCTGCAGACGGTTCAGTATGACACTACGTTCGAGTTGCAATCTGATCTAGCAGTCAAGGCGAAAGCAAAGTCTTAGCAGTGCCAGTAGCAACTCTTTCTAATGATACCCTCAGTATGGTCAACTTGGAGCGGGAAGGCCGTATACATACCACAATTGTTGCTCGAAACACTCCATGGTGGATCAAAGTACTTATAGGATCCGAATACAAAGAAGTGGGAATAAATGAATATAATTACATCGTGGAAAAGCGGGGAGGTGGATATGGAGCCTATATCAACGTGTAAATTGTAAGGAGACTCATGTGTTATATTTGAAAGTTTGAATGGACTCGTGCGAGTACTTAATTCAACTTCCCGAAGTGGTCTTGCGCCTTCAATTCAAACAAGCCACCCAAGACGGCCATAGCACTCAAATCCAGTCCAAGGCACACCAGCTCACATAGCTTTGAGAGCTTGGAAGGCCATGAGGAACAAAGAAGCGCAGGATCAACCGAGAGCATAAAGAAGAAAGAAACTGCCCGTTTAATCGCATGCTGAGAGATGCCACTGATCAGAAGAGGCTCTAAGGGTAATTAGTGAAAAACAATTTGTCGCACGCTAAATGCTGCTTGTTACCAATCCTAAGGTTACTTCGACTTTCGCCAATACTTTCGGGCGTGGATGCCGTGTAGTCTTCTTTACTTGTCCATCTTGGCCCGTATTGGGCCAACTCTAACTCTAAATCATTCTTAATTTTGCTAGTGGCTTTCGGGTCTTGACCCGAACTTTCGAAGTAGCCCAGATAGACTAATGCTTAGGCTTCCCATGACTGGCAAACGGATTCTCTCGCTTGACATACTGCAGTAGCTGATGGTTTGCTAAATTTAACGTATTGATGTATCCACCGTGATATTCGGAGCACGGTCAATATACGGCCATAGCTAGGAATGTAATTGTACAAGTAGGATCGTATACCTAAAGGTGGCTGTTCTTGAAGATTTTGCCCTGCAAGCCGAAACGAGAGCGAGCACAGAATTATTTTGACTTCCTTGTATTATCCAGGACAGCCTTCTTGTAATAATAATATGTTTGAAGGGAATATCAACACTTGAGAAATTTAGAATTTGTAGCAAACTGTTCCACCAAGGACTGTCGTCAACGGATCATAGTAATGCCGGCTGATGCATGTCACCTGACCTTCGCCGGTGCATTACCAGCGCGAATTCTGGAATGACCACGACAAGTAGGTACTTAAGAAATGCTATCAAAGTTATCCTCATGGGACTAGATAGAAGTCTGTTATATATGAGTCAACCGAGAAGAACACCAAGCATTTAATTCCACGGTTAAACAGACCCTTTGACACAAAATTAGACTCCGGAACGATTTGCGATGTTTACAAAAAGGCTTCGCTGGGTCGGCCACAATCATTTCGCAAGAGTTTCAGGGCCTAACAGTGTCTTTGCGGCCCATAAGTGTAATAGTGTCATGCTTAATTTCTCCATTGAATTTTGACACTTTATTAAATTTTATGGTTAAAAATTCCTCTCGATTATGATCCTGGCGGGTGATCTCTTTTGTACTTCTCCTCTAGTCGTCCACTATTGTTCCACTTTTTCTGTCAGCAATGCACCGCTGCTCCAAAATTGCCGAGATACGTTTGTTCCATAGATTTTATTACCTCTGCGACTGCTTTGGCTGGTTCACGTTGGAAGAGGGATCATGTGTGCGAGAAATACAAATTGATAATCTACGTGGACGCACTTACTCTTGCAGTTCCTACTTTGACCTGCTAGTACTGAGGCTATTGGCGCCGTGGCGCGTATCTATACACAGTCCTAAGCGATACAGTATGTGATACACAAGCCGTAGATGTATGATAAGTTAGAGATGCTCTATCAGTCGAGAGTATTTCCACTTTGTGAATACATCAAGAGATGCATTTTGCCACGACCGCAGCATTCCAATGCTACCTTCTCTCAGACAGGAGCGACATGAACAAAGTAACGAAATTTTATAGTAATTCGTAATCGGAAAAGAAATCGTTAGGCATGGGTTGGATTTATTCCATGCCAGTGAGGGCCGGTGCGATACGATTGAGGATTCAATGCGAGAAAAACGTTCCTAATCTAAAGACAGTCGCAAGTATGTTAGTATCTGGAGAGAATGACTATTGAGTTCGGCTTACTCTCTGCAGTAGCCTGATCAATATTGTTGGTGTCGTGAGCAACGGTGCTGAGCTCCGCGAGCTCTAGGCTGAGATGGCTTTCTGCATCTGCTTCATGAATACGAAGTTAGAAATGACACCTAAGACGGATCAAGAGTGGCCCACGACACATTCGGTGTCTTGGATGATCATTATTTTGCTATGTTGCAAAGAAAGACTTCTGGAGTTGCACTTACTATCTGCGGTGCTCTGATTGATATTGCTTGTACTGTGAGCGATGTTGGTCGGTCGCGAGAGCATGATGCCGGCATTCCTTTCCACATCTACTCCGCAAGTAGCAATTAGAGATGCAATCTAAGACAGGTGAAGAGTGAGGTCACTACCTTGTTCGCGTCCTAAGTGATAACGTGGCTGCCATATGGTAAAGATGGCAAGCCCAAGCATGAGCACACCAAATACAATCCCGCTGATGGCTGATATAGTCCAGGGGGAGTTCCCTGAACTAAGAACGGGTGATAAAGATGGCAATGCCGTGGCCGTTTGATAGGTCTTGGTGGAATTCATCGTAAACAACTGGTTTTAGGTGTGTTGAATTGGAATGACAATCCAAAAATTGCACGTACACCGGGGGAAAAGAGCGGCTTTATCATGCTACTGAGAGAAGCCACTACAGAATCGCGGAAGCAGGTTGGACAGCGAGTATGCTTCCTTGACACCAATCAAATGGGCCATCATTTCGACCGCCCGTACCATTGAAGTAGGCGGTTGATAACATCATTCAAATTGCTGAGATTTATCATCGACCGCCCAACTTAATGGGAAAAGTGCCACGCCAAGATGATCTGTCTGAGCGCAGACTTCAACATCTATGTCAACAGGGTTTATTTTCTCCCGACGTCCTTGCAAGGTTTCCAATGAACACCTTTTGAATAACATTGGTGCATTCAACATCGACCGCCCATCGGAACAGGAAAAGTGCCGGGCGAGGATGATTTATCTGAACTCAATCTTCAACAGGCGAGGTGCACCTCCAACGACCGCCTTCAACTTTGGGTAGGCGGTTGACTGTCTGCAGAGGCAGTGCTGGCTGAAAGACCAGGGCTGAAAACCCGACGAGCTGTCACCGCGTGTTCCGCGTGTCAGCACCTTCCCCAATATAGAAGGCGGTCGTCGTGAGCGACTGGTCGGTGGTTATGATTGCTCACTTTTGCTGTCGACCGCCTGTTCCAAAAGAGGATAGCGTCAGAACCTCAAGGGGGTGGCCCCTCCAGCCTCCCAATCGTCGTTATTTTTCCCAGCAAACGTTGCGAGCCTCGCCCGTTCGACCGCCTACCTTAAAGGTAGGATAATTCCCGCGTTGCCCCACCCCTTCTCTTTTGTTCCTCGTCTACCACAAACAATCTGCCCGATGTCAAGATGGCCACAAAACGGCAGTATGAGTTTATCACCGAGTTCTCCGACCAACACTCTGCAAAGAAATCACGGGCTGCTGCAGACTCATTATCCCGGCCAGCTCGTCGACGCGGCCGGGGGAACTACACTGAAGTTTCGAAAAGGGCGAATGCCTTGAAAGACGACCTTGGCGCTTGTTGGAGATGTAGGCGCTTAAGGAAAACTGTGAGAATCCATTATCAGTGCTGCAACCTGCAACGCAATTGCTGACTTTCAAGTGCGACAAAAACTCTCCATGCGACGAATGTGGGAAAAATTCTGGATACTGGAAGCTTCATCCAAATCTGGGATGCCGAAGAGAGAAATTAACAGAGTTGGCCCGTTATCTATTCCCTGGTGAGCTTGCCTTTGACTTGCCAATAGAGGAAGTGTTGACACACACAGGGAGCCTATTCCCACAAGATAAGGATTCAGAGGAAAAGCAACAATCATCTGTATCAAGCCCTTCCGTTCAAATAAAAGCGAACATCAAACGACTCAAGGAGAATGGGGAACTCAATTCAGACATTTACACTTATATGATTGATATTATCGAGGAAGATGCTGATATTGCTGAAGAAAAGGTATTAGAACCACGCATGCTTACAAATATTATACTCTTCTTACTCATGTGTAGACTTTCTTTGGGCCGGCTTTTCAATACCTTTCATCATCTCTCACGCTCTTAAACGATTTGACCAAGAGCAACAATAACGAAATGCCCACGACTCGAAGCTCGGAAACAAGAACCATGAGAAGCTCTATAGAGAAAGTCCTTTTGCAACTCAACAAAGTCATGTTCAAACCGACAAATACGGAAAAAACTCTCACGATTATGTTCATAATGTGCATCATCACGATAGGGACAGAAGTCTGGATAAGATCTCTTGCCAAAATCACCGAAGCGAATCCAACCGACTTTCAAACTCACTGTTTGACTATTGTGGAAAAATGGCACAACACTCTTGTTGCGCTTTTCTCTGCTTGCCAAGATCTACAGATTTGTGGTGATATTAAGGAGAATCTATTTGAAATAACTAATTGGAAGCAAGAATATGGTGAGACCAGCCTTTGTAAACTGTGACTTACTTGTTCCTGTTCACTAACAAAACTACTGTAGTCATACTACTTGCCGACCAGGCTGCGAATTACGATAAGATTCATTATACCAACGGCGAATCAGTCCCAGAAGGAATTCTACTTTGGAAACTCACAACCCTACATTCCAAGCTCTTCACCGCCTGTGCAGAGGGGAATGATGAGTTGGTTAGATCATTGCTGAATAAAGGGCCGCGTATAAATGTGGATGCTGGGGCTGGATGGAATGGGTTACATTGGGCAAGCAACAATGGACACTCATCTGTCGTGAAGCTACTGTTAAAGAAGGACGAAAGTAGTTTAATACAAGACAGGAATGGGTGGACACCACTATACGCTGCGATCCGAAACGTTCAGAAAGATGTCATATCGATTCTTATGATGAACGGAGCGGATCCTTCTCTAGAGACTAGTAACGGTTCGACTGCACTGCATCTTGCCGTGGCGGTGGGAGACTCCGCCGTTATACAACTTCTCCTGGACGAGCACACCGATATAAACAAGCCAGACAGTCACGACGAGACTCCGTTGCATAATGCAGTAGCAGCTGGAAACCTGGAGATGTTGCAGACTCTTGTCAATAAAGGGGCAAACATTAATGCCTGGAACATATATGGGCAGACAGCAATGCATATAGCATCGGTGGAAGGAAATATTGAGATGTTGAAAACTTTGGTGAGATATGGTGCAGAGGTTGAGCCGAAAGACGGCCATGGAGCCACACCTCTTTTCAATTCCGCAGAGAACGGCCATGTAGCAGCCGCTCGCCTCCTGGTTGCTCAAATGTCAGATATTGATGCGGTGAATAGGGATGGAGAATCGCCGATATTCAAAGCAGCTGGCAACGGGCATGAAGAGATGGTCCAATTTCTTTTGGGGGAAGGATGCAACATTAATGGGAAAAGTAAGAGGGGGAAAGGCGTTTTACACGACGCAGCAGAGAACGGACATGACAAGATAATACAACTACTTTTAAAGCGAGGCATCGATATTGATCAACCAGACCAAACTCATTGGACAGCGCTATACAAGGCGACAAAAAATAATCATAGAGCTACTATGAAACTATTAATGGAAAATGGCGCGAGAGTTGACACAAAATCCACAGATACAGCTAAAGTCCTCGTTGGTGCGGCAGTAGCAGGTTACAACAATCTAGTTCAATTCATAGTCGAAAGTGGCTTGGATCCCAAGGTTACATCTAATCTTGGAAGCACTAAATTGCATGAGGTTGCTACAAGTGGACACGAAGCAGTAGTGAGGCTGCTCCTCGAGGGAGGCGCAGACGTGAACACGCAAGACGACGGTGGGCTTACTGCACTCTATCAAGCGTCATATAAAGGGCATGAGGCAGTGGTGAAGCTGCTACTTGATCAGGGGGCCGATGTGAATGCTCAAGGTGGCAAATATGCTAATCCGATCCAAGCAGCTTCAGTCGGAGGGCATGAGGCAGTAGTGAAGCTGCTACTTGATCAGGGGGCCGATGTGAATACTCGAGGTGGCGACTATGGTACTCCGATCAAAGCAGCTTCAGTTAGAGGGCATGAGGCCGTAGTGAAGCTGTTACTTGATCAGGGGGCCGATGTGAATGCTCAAGGTGGCTTTTATGGTACTCCAATCCAAGCAGCTTCACTTGAAGGGCATGAGGCAGTAGTGAAGCTGCTACTTGATCAGGGGGCCGATGTAAATGCTCAAGGTGGCCATTATAGTACTGCGATCTACGCAGCTTCAGATGAAGGGCACGAGGCCGTAGTGAAGCTGTTACTTGATAGGGGGGCCGATGTGAATGCTCAAAGTGGTACTTATGGTACTCCAATCCAAGCAGCTTCACTTGAAGGGCATGAGGCAGTAGTGAAGCTTCTACTTGATCAGGGGGCCAATGTGAATGCTCAAGGTGGC
>PDLM01000041.1:0-27796 GCA_003369665.1 Coleophoma cylindrospora | reverse complement strand
GCGAGTGCTTGGCGCTGAACATCCTGATACCCTGACCAGTCAGGCCAATCTCGCTGCTACCTTCCGGAGCCAAGATCGGTTGAAGCAGGCCGAGGATTTATTTATCAAAGTAGTCGAGGGGAGTAAGAATGTGCTTGGCCCAGAACATCCTGATACTCTGAATAGAATTGACAACCTTGCTTTCACCTTTAAAATGCAAGATCGCATAGCAGAAGCCATTTACTTGATGGAGTCTTGTGCTCAGCTTAGTGTTAAGGTCCTTGGTCATGAACACTATCTTACGAAAGATCGGCTTCAAATGCTAGAGTCATGGCAGCAGTTACAGTCATCAACGGCCGGAAACTCATCCTCAAACCAGGAATCTGCTTCTGTCATCACTGAAGCACCAGCACAAATGGAAAACGAAATACAATGAGAGGCCCGACAAGCGATAGGCCGAACCACTGGGCCTGTGCTTATCAGCGATGAGAGAATCAAAAAGTCCATCAAGCAAAGGCTCAAGGCCATAGTCCCCAATCGATCCCGAAAGCCTTAGATACTATTATAATTACATTATTACCTCCTTCTGTGTCCCCCCCGGGAAAATAATAATGATCAATTGGGAAAACAATAATGATCAATTGGGAAAACAATAATGATCAATTGGTAGATATCGGAAACTTGAATGATAAAATTTCCGAAGCGAAAACTGAGGCATCCTAGCTTTTTCTTGCATGACGCAGCGATGAATTAACTTGTGCTCTAAACGGGGAGGTGGGTGAAGACACGTTTAGTTCGTCTTTAGATATACGTCCATGGAGCTACCCAACATGGCATCGATAGGTATTAATAAGTAAACTTGATGTTCCCATCAGTCCGTCAGTGGACTCAGACTATATTATGAGGACACAATTGTCTTCATCAACAAGCTCCGAAATCTCAATAGCATATATCTTACTCGACTCTCTGCTCCAATCTATCAAATTTCAGCCAACAATGACCAGTTTTGGAACCTGCAGCAAACACATCAGCAAACTCGAGTATATCATCTTCATGGCCCGGCGGTATAACGACACGAAAACGTCTGAATACAGCCCCAATGATGTATTTCAACTCGGTCATCGCCAGGTTCACACCAGGACAGGCACGGCACCCATGACCAAAGGGAATCCAGTTCAACCTCATTCGGTCGTTCGCATCCAGCCATCGATCGGGATTCCACTTCTTCGCATCCGGAAATACGTCTTCGAGTTGCCCTTGGTTATATGCTGCCGTCGATGCCATGACTCCGGGAGGAATCACATACCCATCGACGACAATCTCTTTTCCCAGGATTCTTTCGAGTGGGCCTGGAATCATGGGGAAAAGTCGCATGGTTTCTCGAATGACTGCATCGAGGTAGGGTAGGTCCATGGTCAGTTTGATGTCCATACTGGCCAGATCAGGAAAGCTGGCAAGGAGCTCGCTGTGGAGCTTCTTTTGGGCATCGGCATTTCTCATCAGCATCCAGCATACGAAAGCTGCCGTGTGGGAAGTGGTTGAGGATCCTGCTGCTAACATCTCGACCATGTAGGCTATGATATGATCGTCGCTGGGGATGATCTTGGTTTGGTCATCTCCGTTGTTCATCGCCTGCAACATCGAGAGCACGTCTTTTTCATGTCGACCATCCTTATTATCTCTCCAGTGCTGAAGCGCATCTCGCGCAGTGATATCCATATCATTGCAATCATTACGCAGCTCGCGCCACTTCTTGGTTCCAAAGAAGCGCACGAAAGTATCAGCTCCAGGGATGAAGCTCTTCGTTGCATTCCACCTGCTGAACGCGAGGAATCGTCGCAGGAAAGCTTGCGCATTGAGGTGATTGATATTGGCCAGAAGCCTGGTTTCCTCGCCCCAAAGAACGTCGGTCACAATGTCCAGAGCCAATAAACGGAAGACGATCACACCGTCGACTTTTTCATTTTGGTCGGCATTCTCGTCGAGCAACCTGATGAAGTTGTGAATATGAGACTCGATGTTTGCAACTAAGGTTGCTAAGTTGCGATTTTGAAAGCACTCGATCAGATTGTTTCGCGTGGGTGCTGCTGTCTTATAGTCAATGAATCCCAGGGTGCCGGTAACCCCTTTCCAAGAGCCCATGGACTTGTAAAAGCTTGTCTTGAGAGAAGATCGGTCATAGATAATTTTCATTGCCGATTCATCATTAGTATGGACTTGATCCGGAGCGATGACAACTATTGCACCATACTGGTCGAGGAGTGCTGTGGCAAAGCTGGTTCGACGATGTTGATAAATCGCGTATTGGAGGGGTATCCTGGACATGCGAGTATACCATGGACCTGGAACATGACGGACTGGTGATAGGAGAAATGGATATAACACCTGGCCACTCTATCAGTCGTCTCAACCACCGACTTGCATCACACTTACCAGTTTATAGAGTACATGAAAAAGAGTAACCAAGACCGCCCACTGAGTCAGAGTCAGATTCCTCCATATTTCCAATTTGGCAGCTTCGCTGAGTAAGGACATATTTTAATGGGTTGTGGAAATCTGTGATTCTGTTGGAATCTGGGAATGACCGAAAATGATCTGGGAGAGTATATGAATCTTAGGAGGTTGATATGATGCAGATAATTATTGCTATTAAATGGAATCCTGTCCACTAGATCAAGGGTGTCCGGGAGAGGTTACTAAGTTCCCCTGATAAAACCCCGCATTTTGTACAGATGCCGAGAAGAACGAAGGCATCAAGACTACTGCAGGATAAGCACGCTGGGGCTTGCGACTTCAATATGATCTACTTAATTGGTGCAGATGAAACAGAAGTTCAGCTGCGGAAGTATTTGTAATGCCGATGATTGGAAGACAGCTCAAAACAGTACTTAAAGTTCACACCAAAACCGAACGCACCAAGTACATTGCTCATCCTCCGGGACCCTTCAATCAATAATGGCCTAGTGCAGCAACACCTGTTTATCGGACGTGTTTCATTCGGCTTGCTGCCTCGTCATCTTTTAGCACGTTGGCTGTAGCACGGAAGTCAGTAGGACATGCCGTTGTTCGACGCGCAAACGAATGCATGCAAGGCTACGAAGCTCTCTGGTCTCCCGTGGTCTGTAACCCAAAATGCGGAGAACTACGGTCGAGACAATGCTGTCAGACATTCCTGCGGGAGCGGACATGAGAGAAAGTGGAGAAATATTCATCAAGCGATAGATGCTGAAGTCCAGGTCCTCGGTATTCAGTTGAACCAAGTCTAGGGCTATCTACTCTAATCGTTAATGTGGCCAACAACCAAGCGCATTACTTCAGCCATCGTAATCCTATTAATGAACATATGGTGGCTACCCGTTCAGGCTACCACCTCCCGCACGGGTGGCTTGCACCTAATGGCAGTCAGAGAGTGGATCGAGGCTAGATCTATCCCAGCATCAGCAATTTACTTTACTAGTGTTGGAGGACAGACATGAATTGATGCAGCAAAGGCCCTCTCTGCTCAAGGAGACATCCCACTGACGAGCCAGCCCGCTCTCAGACCTGGCCCGTGTCAGCCACCCCCGCACTCGTAATCACATCTGAATCCAATTTGAGTAGCAATTGATTTTGTTGCGCAGAGATGTGGTCGAAATCCATCGGTAAAGCTTTCTGGTATATTGAATCAGATCTTCAGGAAACAGTCATTTCGCTCATAGTTGTGAAATATACATTAGGTGATAGCTAAAACCTGATATTTGACTAATCACAATCTCTCAATTCAGTGCGTGAACCTGAAGGTAACTAATCCGCTCTGGGAAGATGATAGACAACCATTTCCAAGCACAGATTCATAGCCGATGGGCACCCTGATGTCGAATATATGTCTACTTCCAACTTCAGTATGCCGAGGAATAATGGAACAGCAATCTGGAGGCGTGGGTTGCGGAGAAGAAGCCACACCTTCCAAACCACATTACCTTTCGCGGGCACCAATCAACACGAAGCAAATGCTTTTTATAGAGGGGGAAAATTCACTATCACGGGTAATTACGGGACAATCTGCAGCTATTTCTAAGCAGTGACTGGATTCGCCGTAAATAAAATGGCTAACTTATTCAAGATATAAACGCAGCCTGACCGACAGCACCACCCAGATCCTTCGTCCACCAAACGAGCATTCATTTCGATCTACGTTAGCTCGTGTACGGTTTCAACTGTGAAATAATAAATCACTCAATATGAACCGAGTTGCTCTGATTACTGGTGGGAATGGAATTACCGGTTCGGCAATCTTGGAACACCTCGTCAACAACACCACAGCCAAGGAATGGAGCCGCATCATCGTCACCTCTCGATCTCCCTTCCAAACTACGGTATGCGACGATCGCATAAGCTTCATTCCTCTGGACTTTTCGGAGCCCTCCAACATTGTTGCCCAGAAGATGCGATCAGAGTGCAGCTCTGTTACCCATGCCTATTTCTCATCCTATGCTCATAAGAATGATTTCACTAAGTTGAATCGAGCCAACAAGGCTCTATTTGAGAACTTCCTTGACGCTTTGATAGCGGTAGCTCCGAATCTGGAGAACTGTACTCTACAGACCGGGGGCAAATACTACAATGTCCATCTAGGCCCAGTTCCCTCGCCTGCTCGGGAGGACTTGCCCCGCGTTGAGTCGCCCGTCGGCAACTTCTACTTTCAACAAGAAGACCACTTATTCGAGCGTCAGAAAGGCCAGAAGTGGACATGGAATGTCATCCGGCCTGAGGCTATTATTGGATACACCTCCAAGCCGAATGGGATGAACTCGGCTCTAACATTCGCCTTGTATTTTATGGTCTGCAAAGAGCTTGGAACGGAGGCTTCGATGCCGACTAACCAGACTTATTTTAACGGCTACGATGCTGTATCTGACTCACGCCTTATTGCTGACCTCACGATCTATGCCTCCACAAATGAGAAGTGTGCCAATCAAGCTTTCAATATCAACAATGGCGACTGCTTTTCCTGGCGGTACATGTGGCCACGACTGGCCTGCTATTTCGGAGCCACAGCTAGCTCTACACAAGTCTTCGCTAAAGAAAGCCCCGTGGAAGGAACCCTACAGCTTGAATTCAGTCTTGCCGAGTGGGCCAAAGATAAACGTGAGGTCTGGGATCGCATTTGTGACAAGGCTGGTATGCCTACTGCCAAAGCCACATGGGATGCCGGAACATGGGATTTCCAGGACTGGGTCTTTCGACGGACTTGGTATGGGACTTTAAGTATTAGCAAGGCCCGTAAATTTGGCTGGACCGGTTATGTGGACTCTTATGACTCCTTCAGGCATGTTTTTGAGAAGTTGAAGGAACTGAAACAAATTCCAAACGTAGAGCTATGAGATGGTGTTGATGTATTCCTGGCTTTGCAATAAAGTTTTGTATCTAGATAGGAAATTGACCTCGGTAAAGTGTCGTTCAATTTTAAGTCTTTGGGGCAGGGAAGGTATTTGAGTGAAATGACAAATGTACAGCCTCTCTGACTAATAGTAGAAAGCCCAGAAATTTGCAGATAAAGTCAAAAGTCTGGTGGACAATTCCTGAATTATTCTAGAGCCACTCAGCGTTCAGGTCAGTTGTTAGTTGGGGACATTGTAGTTTGTGAGCCACCGGCTAAAGAGCTGGCCAGGCAACAGAGTGGGCTGAAGTCTTGGAATAGTTGAGGCGAAATGGTCATTCACTAAATGGAAATAAGTACAATTCAAGTAAGAATCAAGGAGAAGTCAATCTCTAAGTCAGGTAGAACATAATGGTTCTACTATGGTCATATGACGCTAGTCATTCCAAAGACGTGGCGGTTTCGTTTATGGCAACGACCAGTGGTTTTCAACTGGCTCTTGACGTCGATAGAATATTTGACTGGGATCAATCACTTACTAATTTCCCTGCAATTTCTCGTGGTATTTCCATATTGAGATGGCATTAAACGGTCGGTCGCAAGACTCACAGACATTTACCTTACCCAGTAGCCGCACTCTAGGTTACGCGGTCTTTGGTGACCCACCTAGGCCTGGCATCCCCACCATCCTGTACTTCCACGGCTTTCTTACATTACGTATAGAAGGCTCATTTTTCATAACGACTAGAATGAAAGTTCATGTGGTAGCAATAGACCGACCTGGGATGGGTCTATCATCTTTCCAACCATCCCGGCGGATCTTGGACTGGCCCGCAGATGTACTTGCACTCGCGGAGCATTTACAAATCGAGAAGTTTAATGTCGTGGGTGCTTCGGGCGGCGCACCATATGCCTTGGTGTGCGCGAAAGATATCCCACCCACGAGGCTGCTGAGCATATCCGTTGTATCCGGAATCTACCCCCTCTCGCTCGGTACGGAGGGGATGTTACTTGGGGCTCACGTTCTTTTGTACGCGGCTGCCTGGTTGGCCCAATCCATCATGGCAAGACTGCTTGATTGGGAATTCGGGACGGCAGCAACGAATGAAGACCCGAAAGTGTTTGAGGATCCGTTCATGAAGGTAATGTATTTGAGAAATGAGAGAGATAGGCGCTGCTTGGACGATATAAGTTTCAGGAAGAGTATGATAGAGAGTATGAGAGAGGTATTTAGACAAGGTGCGATGGGCCCAGCGTGGGACTGGGCTGTACCCAAAATGGGGATTTGAGCTTGAAGAGCTCGATGGGAAAAATGTGCTGTTGTGGCATGGGGAGAACGATGTCAATGCGCCGTATGCCATGGCGGTAAAGGCAGGAAAGCTGATAAAGGGATCAAAGTTACGAGTAGTTGAGGGGGAGTCGCATATGAGCCTCTCGTATCATCATATTGAGGAAATTGTGCAAGCGATTGTGGATTTAGAACTTGATTAAAGATTCCCTCGTGCATTCCCCTATGTCATGATAACTCTGGCTTTTTTTGGAATATTGCTGTCCTTTAGATTGGCTCGGTGAAGCCTGCTATTTCTTATGCCATATTAGCCATTACCATTCTTGATCTGCAAAGTAGGAATCTGGGAAATTTCTTCAAGCATGTTCAGTGACTTAATCTATGGCTTATGATAGTAATTAAAAATGGTATAAGGTAATCTCTCTTATCTAAACTATGGTATAGAATTTAAGCTCCTTCTTTTCTTTCATGGAAATCCACGAATCGATTAGTTTTGTGCCCGACAGATGAAGGAGTCCAAACCTGCGGAAAGATAGATTTCTATCAGTTCCATCTTCCGTATAAGGTCCCGCAGATGGTTGGACGAGAAGTGAGACCGCAAACTTTTCTTCCTTCTTAGTTTTATAATCTTCTGTCGTCTTCCAAGCGATAGGCATGATGAATAGATTCATCTCTTCGATCTTGTCACGGTCAATCTCTTCTTTTACATCAAACATAGTGTAATAGCCATATGGGTCTTCACCCTCAATCCGGAGTCTCACGTTCCGCTCGGGAGGCTTCTTCTCCCAATCAGATTCGCGCTCGTAACTCATCCGCACAGGCACAAGTGGGCAACATATCTGCAAATACCCACCAGTGACTTCGCCGTATGGGTTTTCACCAGGAACATCAACGCTGACTTCCCCAACTTCTGCAATATCTGTGAAGTCCCCCAGACCGGAGGATCCGACCGAACAGTTGATCGAAGCCCACGACCAAGACGGAGCCCTGTAGAAATCTGGGCGTACACCACGTCCACCGATAGACTGCCAGCATAGCTCTTCGATGATGTTTTGGCGCCAAAGGCCGGCGACATACATATCAGAAGCTTCTTTAGTGCCCCCGCTCACTTTGTAAAAAGCTCTCACTAGCCCCGAGACGGCTGAGAGCTTGTCGGATTGCCTACTAAGTTCTCGATCAGAATAGAAAGAAAGGATTGAACGCCAAATGCTGCTTCCACGGAACCGCAGCGGCCACTTAGAAGGTTCCTGATCCTCATTCTTCAATGTGAACATGCGGTCTGTTTCGGCAAAGCCATCCTCGGTTAGGAAGCTCCCGTCACACTCGAAGGATATCTGTGACGATGCGAAATGAAGAATCCGCGGAGCCAGATACCGTTCTTGAAGAGCCCAGGCTCGCTGACTCAGAGGTTCGCGACCCATCTCAATATATCGAGAGCCATGGGCGGCACATGCGAGAGGAAGGGCGAATGCTAAGATGGTCCAGGAGGTGCCATCAAAGTTGAGCTCAAGTGGCACATACTGTCGAGCCGATCGAGAAGTGAGGAACCCATCTGTATCATTTACGCTGCGCATCGCCGAAATAGACACATATGACTGTGCATAGATGTCTCCCATGATAGAAGACTCGCGCTCCCAGTCTTTGTGGTCATCCTGACAGATACAAAGGCTGTCAAGCCAGAGGTAGCGCAAGCCTAGCTCGCGAGTGATTCTGACGGCATCCTGAAAGGTCTGCGGCAGATCCAGGACTTTGATGCTGGATCTTCGCTGCTCTATGGTCGCCTTCGTCGTAGTGAACTGTAGGGAATCTCCCCAGCAATGGCTTAGTGTAGCATAGTAGCCTACTGCACCTTGGGGTTCGTAAAGTCTGATTTGATTAAGATCTAGTTCTGGATTACCCACATCGAGAACTCTTGCAGGAAGCTTTTGCTCAGTCACTTTCTCATGATTGTGACCTTGCTCGCAGCTTTGCAGCCAAGTCCTTAACTGTCCTAGGACGTTGGGAGATTTGGGGTCCTGAGGAACAACGCGCCCACGGACTTTGTCCTTCATCTCGCTGTCTGCTCTATCGTCAGTTTATTACAGACGTCGTAGAACATGGCAAAATACCATAGTCAACGCAATAGCCAATAGCGCCCATCAGAAATACTTCGTAATTTTTAACCGCTGGGCTCAGCACGACAAATCCATCACCACCCGCTTCTCTCTTACACACAAACAGCTCCATAGTAGGCGGTCCACTCTTATCGCCGTATCTGTACCACTCACTCTCATTTGCCACCCCGAGGAGCTCTAGAACCCTAGAGACGCCGACGTTGATGAGCTGGCAAATCCCGCATGACTCTGCCGCCGTCCTAAGCATTTCTATTGTCTTATGGTGCGGAAGTCCTAGCGTTTTTCCTTCCTGCTTCCACTCCTTATCGTCCATCGGTAGATAGGGGACCAGGTCCCTCTCCATCAAAGGCAGATGGAAGGTTGGCAGCCATGTAGGAAAGTCTGGCAAATCCGCAAATGGGATTGTCTTGCACACGCTACATAAGGTCATATTCACGATATTATTTCTCCGACACGGCGCAGTGGCACTCTCTGGGACGAGTAAAAGCTGAAAGGCGGTGTGACACAGCGGAAGTGCAGTACTTGTGATGCAAAACCATGTATAGCAGAATTCCCGACGTTTGGATTTTGTACATCTCACTATATGTAAGCCGATTCTCGATTTCCTTGTTTTGTATCTGACCGCTATTGAAATCCCGCTTTCCACAGATGCGCGCTAGTCCCGACTTCGTAAATTTATTCTGAGGCAGAAATAGGCTGCCGTTGCGACAAGGCTCCCAGATAGAATTGCTCGTGTAATGACAGTAAAGGCGACTTCTCTCAAGTAATTACAATAATAGGCCCTCTTGGACATCTGAACTTCTGCACACGTACAGCCATGATATCATGATGACTAATGCTAAGAATCTTGCAAGGTCGATAATACTTCACCCATGTATATTTCTAGAAGTAGAGTTAAAAGAAGCGGCTTAGATAGCTGGGGCGATAAGAACACATGCAGACAAATTACCTTGGGAAATGTTGGTTGAATAGATTATCTACATAACATAGGTATCATGAAGTGCACTATACGGTGATGCAAATGAAGCTTTTCATAATGCAATGATGCAAGGTGGTTCAATTCGATGAAGTTGTTGATGGTGTCTGAAGTATCTACATAAGTCGAAAGGTTGCCCCAAAGTAGTTGGTGGGTGCAAGTCATGTGACTTGAAGCAATAACACGTTCCTACAGGAACTCTTACGCTCTATTCTGTTAGTCAACGCAAACGTATTACCCCTCTACGGATTGTTTATTGCAGTACTTGGGACTTTTTTCTGTTGCATATTTGGTTATTTTTGCGACATCACGTGTAGCTGTACAATGTACAGAAGGCCGATTCTAAATTACAGAATCACAGCCTTAGAATCTGAAACCAGTCATTTAAATAGAGTAACTGTACTCCGATATGACGCAAGCTGCCAAGAAATATGGACGCCATAATACACAGCACTTCTCCTCTAGCCTCCTTATATTCAACCTTTATTCTTACGGCACCGACTAATTTTGAAAGATCTATCTGTAGCTATACCGGTTCCACTAGCGACTTTATGCCTCAAATTAATTCAAGTCGAGGCTTTCTAGACTTCTCTGATCTCACGCTAAACTAGACAACTACTGTATTGGGCTCCTGCAGGACTTCAAGGAGTGGTGCTTATGCCATTATAGCCCCCATCGAAAATAGCCGCCAAGCCTGATGTAGGGCTTTTGAACCTCCTTTGAGGGCTCTGATTGCCTAGATAAAACTATAATACGAGATTGTGGCTTCCGAGAATGAAGGCTGCGTCTTGCAACCTCGCCTGCACGGCCCCAAAAGGCTGCTGCGTATCGGCTTCAGCTTTGAGCTTGGCCATCTGACTACATATAAATGCTGCAAGAGAGCAAGTGTTCAAAGGTCTGCAATTATCCTACAGCCTTGCTGAAATTGAAACACATTATCAACTTCTATCTATAAGTCCTCCCTTGAATTTGGGATTTGTATCATACAGAAACGTTCGATCCGACTTCAATATTTGTCCAAAGCCATTTCAAAGCTAGGAAAGACGGTCGCAATGTCTTTCGGGTACAGTGTAGGCGATTTCCTTGCTGTGGGAAGTCTTTGTTTACAGGTTTATAAATCTTACAAAAGTGTTCCTGAAACATTTGACGAGATTGGACGCGAGCTGTGCTCGTGTCATATTGTACTCGTCCTCCTTGAAGAACAAGCTTCAAATGGCGAGTCATTTCTCAACAAACGAGAAGCAAGTCGAAGAGACGAAATTCTACAAATACGGGATAATCTTGATGCAACGTTACAAAGTCTGGAAACTCTGTTTCAGAGGTATAAGAAAATGGGAAGCAACGCATGGGAGAGATTCAAGCTCGGCCAATTGGAGCAGGATACTATGGCCCAACTAAAAGCCGATTTAGTAAGCCACATGACCATCATGAATAGCTTTACTGGAGTGGTCACCATGGCTTCAGCCATGAGACTAGAAGCTACTACAGAGAGAACGCAAAACTCTATTAATAAGATGGAGCCGATGATGCGAGAAGTACTTATCTTAGTTCGAGAGATATTGCTACAAAACCGTGGCAGAGCCCAAAGTCTTAGATCAGATAATCCAGGGAACGAAGAATCGTGGGATCTTCTCAAGCTGAATCTAGCGACAGAAGGCATCCCTCAAAGTTACACTCAGGAACACGAAGATGAAATCAGAACCGTTGTTGACGAAATCGCACAAGAGGAGTGTATGAATTTGCAAGGTGATAGCGAGACTGTCGCCGCCGAGTCTCAAAGTGATTTGAATCTCGAGACTTTTCGAAGAGCCACTTCCTTGCCAGATGAGGACTATCGACACGGAAGTCCTGATCAGGTTAGCAGGAGTGAACCAAGTTCCTCTCCAACGGGAAAAGAAGAAACTCGAAAATTACATCTTGACCAAGGCTTTGGAATGGATCACCTTCAGAGGAGCAAGCCATCAATGCTGAAAACATTTAGAAATACGGTTTCGTCATCCTACCAAAGCTCAGCGAGAATTCAAGAGTTGGATCGGGCTGCTAAGAATGGGCATGTCCTAACCGTCCGTCTGCTACTTGGGAAGGGCGTCAGCATACAGAGTCAAAATTCTCAAAAGACGCCAGCTCTGGTCGTGGCTGCTGCAAATGGCTATTTCGAGATCGTCAAGCTCTTGTTATACAGTGGTGTGGAAGTATCGGTTGTCTATTGGTGCTCAGCGAAATCATCATCAAGGGAGCTCCACGGTCTGACGGCGTTGCATGCAGCCGCGAAAAATGGACATAACGACATCGTGAAGTTGCTTTTGAGAAATAACGCAGACAGAAATCAACCCTCGGAGATGGGGCAGACCCCACTAGAGCTTTCAGTCAGTGAAAGGCACGTTGACATCGTCCAGACACTTCTTGCAAATGGGGCTTCGATAGCATTACCGAAAGGTGCCGAAAGTTTGCTGCATATAGCAGCAAGAATTAATGATGGCCCAATCGTCAAGAAGCTACTTAGATATGGAGCGAACCTCGAATCAACTTTCAAGTGTGGCGGTTTTAATCAGACACCTCTCGATGTTGCCGTCCAGCATAACTCTGCCGATTCAGCCCGAGAACTATTGAATCGTGGAGCTCGCACAGATATCAGAGGAAACTTAAATATGACTCCAATTCTCCAAGCACTGAATTTGGACGACGGTGGAAGTCATGTTCCATTACTCAAACTACTCCTAGATTCTGGTGCCAAATTTGACCGTGTAGAAGAACTTCTGCATACAACGCCTGTCTACGTGGCGTTAAAAGCTGGGAAAATGGAAATTATGAACCTTCTCCGCCAGTATGGCGCACTCATGACAACCACTTGGCTCATCGCTGTCTCGAATAAAGACAAACCAATTATGAACGAACTGTTCGAATGGGGCATTGATTTAAGGGCGCAAGATGCCAATGGGGTGGATGCACTGTGGCTAATGATGACAGAGGAATCTCGTTACCCGGATAGAAAGAATATACCTCCGGCGCCTCAACGCCCAGCGGACATCGAAGGGCTTCAAATTCTACTCGACCTTGGACTCCCTTTGGGAGGGGCAGATAATTATGGTAGGATCGAGCTCTATGACGCTGCATCCATAGGAGATGTCAACGCTGTGAAATTTCTCGTTGGGAATGGAGTGAAGTTCGACAATACGACCAGCCGTGGCGAACACTTGCTTCAAAGCGAATCGGTACCAAGTCGAGTTAATCAGGGTGGAGTTAGGCCTATCGATCAACAGATCCTGAAATTGTTGAAATTGGCATTACTACGTCCTCCAGCCTGAGTGAACGCCTTATCAATACGAAATACGCTGCAATTGGTTAGGTGGATAACTGGTAATGTAACTGCTTTCGAGCTCTCATGGACAATGCGCATGCGCTACATGCCAAATAATCAATTTCTTATCAGCAGATTCGCATAACAAATCCTAGCTCACTGACCAAACTAAGCAACCCACTGTATTCTTATTTTGATTTCTGCATGTTTTTATTGATGTTTATAAGTGTTGAGAAATCACTATTGGATAGCTTTTTCTAATTGTCAAAGGGCATCAGTGGCTCTAATATGGCGAGTGTACAGGTTTGGTCTAGACGGAAATTTTATAAACAAGTCTCATATTCATTTTATTAGACATCGATTTTCATCGGAGGAAATGAATTTGTTCGAATATTCTATTTTTAATCCCGTCTTTTGTAATATACCCCGCACGGGTCCATGAGGTGTGGCATTGGTGGCTCTGCAAGCCATTGTCTTGGCCCGACCAAGGAACGAGATTCATGTCAAACCAAGTGGCTCTGTTCCTCCCCAGTGCTTGAGTGTGAAATAGTATAGATTTTAATGTAGCAAGACTAAAGGAATAAACGCGTTTGATGAGGCTTGATTGTTTTGACATTGGCTTTGTCGTGAAATCACTCATTAAGTCTAGAGAATAGAACAGTTGCACGTTTCGCGTCGTCTTCTAGGGATTGTCTTACACAAAGGACTTGCTTTTCCAAGACCAAGTTTATCAGTGCTGCCTAAGATCATCTAAACTTTATCATAAACACAAATATGTACTATCACAAAGTGATTAGGCTGCCTCCAAACGTAATTGGCCCACCTGAGCATAATGTTAGCATCATGTTGCTAAATTCGCTTTGAAGTGAAGATTTACGGAACACGATTCGCTGTTTTTGCACGCTACTCAACTTGATGACTACAAATAAACTAAACTTGGACTGAATCCAGGATCAGTTCCCGACCGCTGTTCTTCAGCTGTGCGAGGATGTAAAATATATAAAACTGCTTCGAAAGTGTTGATTCCTCAACCTTTCTCAAATTCGACCCAAGCATATCCTCAACAAAAGAGTCTCCGACAAATTCACATTTACGTAGAATCCATAACATTCACTATCATGCATTTTAAGGCAATCGCTCTTGTCCTCGTTGTTGGGCTCTTCCAGTTTAAGGCTGTGACCGCCCAGCAGTGTACCTTTTCTAGTGTAAGACACCGAAGTGAATTTCCAACCCCTATACGAGAATCTATCAACGAAATGGTACTCGTTTTAACAGAAATGTCTTAATTGAGAAAATACCCGGAGCAGTTATACTAACCTATACTTATACGTAGACGCAATATTCACAATGCTGTTTATTTTATGATACATATCGATCTAATCATTTGTGGCAGGCTGTGTGGATGTTTGCGGTTGTTTGCAAGCGAAGGTATTTCTTACTATAACCAAGTTTCTTCTACGAGATCCATACTCGACCTTCAATGTCTACTATGTATTATTGAGATGTTTCTAATTATTTGATAGTGCCTTACCGATTGTTCAAGCGGCCACTGCCTTGGGAAGTGTGACTGCTTCCTTTGCAATCTTTGAAGGTAGAGAGATATCTGGAAGGGAAAAGCGAGATTGGAGAATGCTTTGGGAACGAAAAGTTGTAGCTGGCGAAGTAGAATTTAGAGATACCATTCAATCTACCACTATCAGAAACGCCAGTATATCCAGGCTCCTATCCCAAACAGCGTTACAATTAGCATAACCATGGCATGCCGAGTTGTGCTAGACCTTGTTGAATTTCAGCTTCCCAATCCCTGTCCATACCGATGTTTTCATTGAAATCTACTTGCTCCATCTGAGCTAAGAACATAGGGATCCCGTCGCATCCTATGTAGTTGATATCTTTGGCTATCTTTAGAAGTGTTCTCCTCAAGACGCTCTGCTCGATTCCGAGTCCACAGAAGAGCTCATCAGAGTTTACCGTGACTAGCGTCTCACTACCATTCATGAAATCGAAGCAGAGCACATGAGCTAATGCTATGATAGCCACATGCTTCTCACTTAGAGAGTAGTCAGGGAAGAATCTCTGCAGTAATGCACGTTCCTCGTGAGGAATAAGTCCTAGCAATGCGAAGACTCGGTCTCGTGGGTTCTTGGCCTTCGATCGGTGATACTCCACAAGCAGCTCGTGAAGTGGTCGGAAGACCTCCGGATGTTTATCTGGGTGCCGCCCTAAGACAAAAGGTAAGGCGGCACAAGAGTTTGCTACGGCATTCCCAGCTCGGAGGTGGTCTGCATCACCAAAAAAGTCGGTTTTGGTTTCGTACTCGACGAAATCTTTGAAATCAATCCAGTTGCCATGGCTTACACTACAATAAATATTGACATCTTCACCAAGAAGGAACTCCTGGATCACCCAAAATCGTGTCCAATATGGCCGATTGATAAGATCTGACATATGATCCATCCAAAATGGCTCTACATCGAAACTTTTGATGGGTTTACTTGTTGTGGACCGATATTGCTCGGCCCCAGGCGCCAAACCTAGCCACACTGAAACACAGGCAGCCTTCCGATAAGTTTCGTCCATGAGTCGGACTTGAGCATTCTTCTCCGGTATGCTATTCTGATTAATGCAAATCGCATCTACCCACAGGTGCGTCCATCTGGATGTCTGCGCAGAGAGACAGAGGTAATAAAGGCAAGACCACAAGGTAACGCTGACGTGAAATGGTTTTCCATTCAGAAGTATCACTTCGGATGGTTGACCTTCTCCCCAGGTGTATGACACAGCAGTATATAAAGCGCGCTATCTCGGGGCATTTGTGAAACTTGGAATTTTAAAACGCGTTTATTCGCGTCGAATATTGGTCGGAGAAGCCGTAGCTGGTTCGAGTTGAGAGTTTGCCATTCATGATTGAACGCCATCGAAAGCTAGCTTAGAGCAGATCGGTTTTGTCGTGGGTAGCCAGCGAGGCTGAGGATCACCACTATGTATTATGACAGGGGAAGGTCGCCTTGCAATCAGTCCTCTAGGTAAGAGAAGACACAATCGGTCACGCATCCATAATGAAGATAAAGAAGTATGTCGTTGTGTAACAGTCGTTCACATCCTCGACGTGAGCGAATCGTCTCACACAAGTCCGGTTTTCATGTGATTTCCAGAGCAAGGAAGGATAAATTAATGCATCGGGCAAATCAAACCAGCCATATGAGCGCTACAGTGCAGTGCCTAGGAAGCCTCAACTCTCATTATTGGGCGACCGAGGAGGAATGCAGCATAGCCACATTTTCCAAGCGGAACATGTTATGACGAGGCTGACTTCCTATTCAAGGTGAAAATTCTGTGCTGTAGTATAGTATCAGCGCAAGCACGTGCATATTAAATTGAACGAGCCCAGAAATTTCCAGAATATGGACTGAAAGGTCATATGTGTAGTCGTGGATGGTCTTCCTTGGGCATTTGAGGAGGGAAGTCCGAAGAGGGGAGTCACATGATCATATAAGGTTGAAAGACACAGGGGTTTTCTTCACTGTTGTCGAACTGGGCTACTGTCTTCATAATTGGCAGAAACCAAGGTCCAGACCTCTTGAGCCCAGCCTTGCTGTTTATCTTCATTATACCGAGTGGATATATTGGGGCTATCACTTCTACCTCAACATTAAATCGGGTCGAACCGATAGCCCGATTCACTATATCACCCTGGAAAGCTGTGTACTTGTTGTCCTCGGAGATATAGATCAACTCTGTGTTGATAGGTGAACGCATCTGCAATGTTTTCCTGCTTTTTCCTGGCTTTTGTCAGCTGAAGTTGAGCCATCCCCTTGGCCCACAGCTACTCAGCGGGCGGCGAGTTGCCCTACTCCAACCACGATGCGGCCCATCTACTGGGATGCTCGCCGCCCTCTCAACGAAAAGCCAGTGCTTTACCACAAAAGCCTCGCGACGGGGAGCCCAGCAGTTAGCCTAGCGGGTGAGGCTCACAGCAGCCCAGAGGGTTGGAATTCACCAGCAAACGGCATCACCCACATCAGTCCAAATCATCAAGAAGTCCTTCAACTCCTCAAGTCCTACATAGAATAATACACAACCAACTGATATTATCGTGTTGGTGCCTCAAGGATCTGACGCAAAATGGACCCGTTCTCCATCACAGCCTCGACCATTGCCGTGTTACAGGCTGCAAGTGCTGCAAGTCGCCGATCAACTATCACTTCAGTTAGGCTCGACTTCGAAGAGTGCTAACTTGCAACAGATTTCCGTCACCCTTTGCCAAATGATCACGGCTTTTCGTAACGCCGATGCTAAGGTCTCTGCGCTCTGCAGTGAGGTATCGACCCTCGTCAGGTACCTGGAAGCCGTTGATCGAACTTTGAAAAAGTCTCAGGAACAGCCCCTCTCGCTAGCCTCCATAGATGAAGACCTGTGGCGCCAAAGTGCTCTCTCTCTAGGAGATTGCAAGACGACCCTGAGTGAATTGAAGAACTTCATAGATAGGATCAAGGCGGTCGCCAGATCTGATGGGTTTTTTAGGCGAGCAAAGATTGCGGTGGATTTGACAATTTATGGCAGTGACATCTTGGCCTTCCAGGAAAAGATTCACAAGTCCAACTTGGCCTTGCAGACCATACTATCTGCCATCACCGTGTTAGTTTGACCAATCATGCCAATTGGCATTCTCAGGCCACACAAACAAGAGCCTAGCTAACGAACTACCAGCTCACTTTCCCTACGAACCAATGTGGCGCAAGACACAATTATCTTTGAGCTGGGGAGATTGAAGCAAACAATTGAACAATCTCTGCACGTGTCTCTTCGTCACACCGATGGCTTATTTCACACATTAGCAGATCCATCTGATGCCCGTGTAACTCACAATCTGCGAAACTTAGCCCGAGTTGCTCAAACGTTCCACTCTAGTGCAAGCTCAACGGCGAGTACAATCCATGGCGGCAATGGAACACAATGGAACATACTTTCCGACACAGCAATGAGTGTCCGGGGCGGCTTAGGGTTAACCATCGATAAGAGACACCAAATTGACCGATACTTCAAGTCTATGAGACGCGCCACGAAGCCCAAGTCCCTTATGCGCCATACAAGTTCAGCTGCAGCCTCAATGGCTCCATTACCGGAACCAGCAGCTTCAGCGGGAGAAGCCGATTCAAATGCGTCAGAGGTTGGAGACGAGAACGATGATGGCGACGGTGAGGCAGAGGTTGAACTCTTATTCCTAAATGGACTCGAAGGGCTGGCGAAGGACCACATGCTCAATCAAGATTTCGCCAAAGCTGAGACCATCCTGGTGAAGGCAATTCAGCGGCACACAGGGTCCAGCTCAGCCGAAGTTGACTTGAAGAAACTTCAAATCCAATTATCGATCTGCTATTTCTTTCAGCATAAATGGCGCCTCGCTGAGCCGTTGATTTTAAACATCGCGAAGTCAAGGGTGAACCTGGATACGGTCCTCTGCAATCTTCTCCATGCTCTTGCGGTCGCCCATCTGACGGAGTATAGCTTTGAAAAGTCCATTGCTCTTTGCAAACAGGCACTGCAAGGGAAAAAGAGATTCAAGCATATTCGAAGAGGTGCGCATGTAACGTTTTACAATGAAACTCTTGGACTTCTAGCCACTATCTACGAGATGAAGGGGGATCACGACGAAGCTGAAGCACTACGCCGGCATATCCCAATAGGCTTTTCGTATGAACACCCTCGGAATGCATTGGATTTCATTGTTAAGCACCCAGATCTATCTCAGAAAGTCTTCGGGGAGAAGATTACGCTTGATATTGATTGTAAATCACTTCGACCATTGCAGCGAAAACTCACTGTCGTTGCTGAGCTACCAGTCCCGAAAGCAACAATTTTGATTCAGGAAGGAGCATCCAAGTCCAATCGACAGCATTTGACCAACCCTGCCAGGCTTTTCAAGCCAGCTACCAAAAAGCCCTTGCAGACGTTGCGCTCCAGGATTGATCTATATAAAAAATACGACATGGACACCGCGAAGGAGGTTGTTCTTAACTCGCCAACTCGGTCAATCCCGTCTTCTGCTTCTTATAGCAGTGATGAACGCAGTGTGAAAAATTCAACCAGTTCAAATAGTGGTAGTTCAACTTTCTCCCGCCCAGAACCAACTTTGAAACGATCATTTACTCGGAACATCGCACGTCTCTTCGGGACTGTCCGGGTGCGATCACAAGTGTCCCTAGATGACTTCATCATGCGGCATACGCCGCAAAAAGATCTACAAAAAGATTGCATCTCCTCTCCTGTGCGTCGCAAGTTAGGAAAAGTGCTTTGGTCTAAAAGTGAACCCCATCTCTTCAGTCTCAGGAAGTCAAAGAGAAGACTTCTTCGGAAACGTACCAGTTACGTGACAGGAGGCCATGCAATGCTTGATAAGACACCAAATGGAGGCTGGGATGGTGGTAATTTGGTGGAAACTGATTATACTAGTCGCTCTGCCGAGACTGGACGAAGTAGATTCCGCTATGGTGTTGATTCATGGCTTGGGATGAGCTCGGATACTTCCTTCCATGAGCTTCCTGTTTCCCCCGTTGTGCGACGATCGAGCTTTAAGTACACTCCGGAATCCGTAACACCAGAGAATGATGAGTTTGCGGATAACATTGAAGAGACAGTTTTCAACAATACCAGAGTTGAGCTTGTGAAATTTCCCACTTTGAAAAGACCAAATTTGAAAAGACCAAACTTGAATCTAAAGCCTCTCATCATCCCCGGTCCCCCGGGCAAATGTCAAGGAGACATACCACTAGTGGCACATTATCCGCAAATGATATCTACCTCATCACCTCCAAAGATGCCAGAGAGTAGAAAAGCACAGCCCGAAGGCTCAATTGTGCCTGGATCAGTTTCTGCACAGAAGAACCGTCGATCCCGTCCAAAACATCCAGCTACTCCACCCAACAAATTTTCATCAGCGAAGACTATGGCAAAAGTGTTGTATGATTTCACGAGTCAAGCCGAAAATGAGTTAGACATTAAGGAAAATGAGATCATCCATGTAATCCGAAGAGCGAGTAAAGGTGGGCAGTGAGCTTTTCATGAAGTGCGAAACTAACGTTCATAGGATGGCTCCTCGTTGATAAGGGTGGGAAACAAGGTTTTGTTCCTGCGTCATATGTGGACACCAATTCCATCATACCAGCTCCAGCTGAAAGTTCAATAAACGCCCAAGAAGTAACGAACATAGTAAAGCAAGCTCCAAAATGTCTTTCACAGCGCAAGTTCAACCCCGATTGTGATCCCAAGGACAATGAAGATATTGTGCGTGATGAACCACATGGACTCGATTTATATTCAGCGTCAGATATATATTCAGCATCCCCAAGGAAAAAAAAGAGATTTAGTTGGGAATACAATTGGGAAGAAGATATTATTGATAGCATCGCACTAGAAGAGCCTGCCTCGGACCTAGTTCTACCCGAAGCAGTAAGCAGCACAAACAACCAGTGTAGTAACCAATCTGTCCCGAAAGCGCGAAGTAGAGCAAAAATTACCACACCACCGTCAACTTCAAGCTCTCAAGACAAGGGTACTGAGACTCCAAGATATCAGTTGGTAGATGATGGCCCACCAGAGGGCGTGCCAGTTTTGCAACGACCTGAACAATCGACACACACGGGGTCCGATCGGAACGACAGTTCATATCAGAAAACATCCCCCTGCCAAGATGCTACTCTCCGAAGGAAAACACCCTTAACCAGATCCAACCCAGCTACGCCATCTGGGCCTGTGCTCAAGTATGATTCCTTTACAAGGGATTTAATTCTTATCCAAGACGGCCGTCCTCTAACGCCAACTGCAAGTCTACTTGATCTTTTGCTTCTACAGCTATCAGGAGGGCTTTCCGTGTCAAATACCGAGCGGGGGCATAAAGTCCCTGCAGTCAGGCATGGCTCAATTGAGATTGAGACCCAAACTGAAGCGGGGAGTCAAGACGCAGTTGACAAGAGAAAGTGGAGGTCTAAACCCCGGGTCGTTGAAGGAGAAGATCGGTCTAACTCAGATACACCTAGTGGGGATTTGAAATCACGGAGCACAACACTACGGATCGACACCGTTCACTTGCAAGATGCTGAAAGCTTTGTGAAGGAAATAAGTATGCTTCATCGACCACATCCACTGAAAGGACGAGGAGCCCATTCGGCAGTGCGGCAGGTGATAGAGCCTCACCATTTCTTTCCATTCAAATCCGACCCGTGATGCACAGATACTAAAGCTCAGAACCGAGACTTCAAGCCCTCAGTAAAGGGAAGTTGAGAACTCTCGTGTTATAATTCCGAAGCGGGCGCTTACTTTTTTTTATTTTCGTAGTATATTCTAGCGGTATAAAGTTAAGTGTAATTACAATTATGTTTCTCAAAATTTTCATGTAGTTATCTACTTAGGAAATATTTTCATTATTTGATTAACTTAATATAACCAGTATTAAATATATGCAATGGTCATTAAGATAGTATCTCATATGCAATCTTCTAAGCTGTTAGTTAGAAGACTAGTTATTGTATCTATACCATTCATTAAGGTGCCATGTTAGGAACATAGCCAATTTTATTATGTTCTACGTGATCGTGCCTTTCAAACTGATCCCTGAGACCATCCTGACATGGTCGTGAAAATACTACAAAGCCTAGAAAAGACCAATAACAATATATAACCTACTAGGCTAATAAAACTGCTTTAAGTAACTCAGGTAATTGATTGTGGTATTTGTCACAGTTCTAGTCAGAATTTGTATCTAGTGGAAGCGTTGATTTCCGGTAGACTGCTCGCTTATCTAGCACGTTCTAAAGTACTATGTTCAACGACGGAAGTAAAAGTCACCAGGACCCGCGCGTCATCGCGCACAGCGCATCCCTGGGATTTGGAGCTTAGAATGACGGAGGTTGTCGTCTTCGAGATATTCCTGTCGAGATGATACGGTCTCGTCGGAATCTTGCATGATGAACCGCACGGTTCTTCGACATGAGATGGTGCCATCCTCTTTGGTGACCGTCTCGATTTCATGGTCCACAGGTGAGCCCACGACCCGCATCTCCGTCGCGCCTAACATGCCGCTTGCCTTCTCACCATCCTGTACGCCAAGATCACAATCAAGCGAGATACGGTGCTCAATCTCAATCAATCGGATGCTAACCCGGAATAGCGTCCCGAGATCCATCAGGCTTTCTTTCGCTGCACATAAGCGGGGTATCCATGACAGAGCCTCTAACCGGATTTCTAAGTGGCGGCACTTCATGACAACAAAGAATAGGACAGGTAAGAAACCCATTTCAAAGGAGAAGCTGGGCCGTTGTGCATTATCTGGAGGCAATTTCTGAGGCGTCACAAACCTCGACGCCCGTCGAGCCCCGTCCACAATGGACTTGAAGGAAGACAAGTATCGGTCGTAATGGACTTCTTCTTCAAAAGACTTCGACCCGCGCCTTACGTCTAAACAGATTCTCTCCTTCTCATGCTGCATTCGCAGGTTACAGACAGCCAGTCTCTCGGTTCGTTGGAGGCTGTCCTTGCAACGGGACTCGAAGGCCGAGACTTGCACACTCCATGAATGTAGTAAGTCTCGGAGCTGTGTCTTATCCTGCTCCCGTTCTTGTATTGGCTTGTCTTCCTGGCTCAAGTAGCCACACCGAGCCCTAATTTGATCAAGTGAGTTTGAGGCTTCGGTGACGGTCATGAACCAATCAGGGACACAAGGTGCCTCCGGGCCAATCTCTAGAATCGTGAGGCTTGGTTTTGGTAGAGATGCGCCTCTGTCTGGCCGGCCGGGGGGAAACAACCAATAACTCAGCCGACGGAAGATGGGTAATAAATATTGAATGACCCAGGGACAGGACGCGCGGGTCGTGCTCAGGTTGAACCTTTCCAGTATTGCAATGCCACTGTGGCAATGCCGGGTGGCAGCCACGAGGTCGCCCTGCAGTAACTCAACGCACACAAAGAGGATGCATACCATGAGCACCAGTTGCTCGTCCGGGGCAGCCTTGATCTCCTGGATGGCGGCATTGTAATGAACGAGAGCCGAGGGGTTCTGCCGCACACGAACGATGCGAGAGCCGCGGAAGAAGTCCTCGTAGAGCAAGCTGATAGTAATAACACTATGGCGCACCGCCGGGGTGAAGTGGCCAAACTGCATGACCAGATGAGTCCAGAAATAGGCGTCCATCGGCCCGGACAGCACAGGGCCAACAACGCTGGAGAAGAAGCGGAAGGCATGGCCCTCCTGCTCGTCGTAGGCGATCATCTGCCGGGGCCGATAGCTGGTGAGGCCGGCATTTTGCACGCCGTCTAGCTCGTACCCCCCACAGCTGCGGCGGGCTGACGTGCAGCGCATGCACGCCGGCTTAGCCTCGTCGCATTTAAGCTTGCGTACTCTGCAGTGGGGTCAACCCGAGGTTAGCGGTTGCTTCGACCCTCAATGCGGGATTGGATATGATGGGGGATTCAGACTTGCATGTCCGACAGCCCGTCCTCACTTTGGGCCCTCGCCGGAGCGACGCCATGTTTGGATGCGGAACCCTTGTCAAATGCTCCTCCCAGGTCAACGTTGGACGGTCCTTCCGATGTTAGCTAGGACCGAGCGAGACTGAGCTAGTTGACTATCTTTGCTGTTGAAGGGAATGTGCAAGTGAAGACGTGAGAAAAAGAACGGCTCATTAGGATTGCGTTGAAACTGGGGCGCGGTGACATACTGGTCATGGCCGTTTGCGCCTGGGAGATCCCTGTGGGCGGGACGACTTAGTCTTGTGGGGCAAGTCCGAGCCTTAGCGAGCCGTTCCCAGGAGATTCTCAACGAGAGATGTATATCTGCTCCCCAGTTTTGAAGCCACGTACCCTCCAAGGAAGAGTCCCTGAGAGAGAGATGAACAGGAGGGCTTGGGAATGAACCCAGCCACGTGCATGTGTAGAGTACGTCGGTACAAATGTCACTGCTAGAGAAAAGGGAACTTCTTCCTCACTCTCTCTTGCTTACTAAGCGCTCTCACTGTAGATAGGACAGTGTCCAAGCATATCTGAGATCTAACGGGAGATGATATAAGGTTGTTTCCAAGTTAGTGATATGATCAGGGCTTTCGGATGAAACTCAAAGTGGTGTCGTAAAACTGGTTAAATTGTAAGGACGTCAAGGGCCTTGCTGTTTCTCAGGGGGGCCAAGCGAGGCGAAGACAGCTTAAGGAACGATGACGAGAGGTACTCCATGGCAATTGATTTGTAGGACCTTATTGCAGTCTCGCACAAGAGCACGCAGGATCGATACGTAGCTATGGCAAGGATTTGATGACAGAGGAGAAAATCGTGACGCAAGGAATCCTATGCGGCCGCTGGTCCCTAGACGCTGCCAAATCCCGATCTCCCGACCACGACTTTCCGAGGCTCCCTCTCTCCCATATCTTCTCACATCCAATCGGTGAACAACGCCTCACAGCGACGGTTCATCCTGATATCATTGACGATTCTCTTTCTGCGGGTCGGACGTTCATGACCACGCAACAAGTGACCCTTGTCCAGCGCTAGCTTGAGCAAGCTCTGTTCGCATGTCCCCAGCACCGTAACACTCGCCACACTTATTTCTGGCGTTCAGTTTCAACTTGAGATGCAGTGCCCTATGGTAATCTCCGGCGCCATACAGATGTTTCAACCAAACAAACATGGCAACGGCCCTTCCAAGATTCAAACGCTGGGTATGAGATGGTGGGTCCTGGCTCTGATCTGCCGGCAGGGCAAAGTCGAGCCAAATTAAGCCGCACACGCACCATATTAGGCGTCAGCTTCCTATGAGAGACTGTGGGGTGCGTTGGATCCAAGGCGCCGGCTGTGGCTGACTCGAACTCGAATGCTGCCGCTAATATCGCCTTGTACGTTGCCGAGATCTTGACTTCGGGCACTGGTTGCGCTCGGAAATTTGCCGCATCGATGCTGCAAATAAATGCCGTATGAGTTATTCTTATAAAACAGCCAGCCCTTGCTATCAATCAGATGAACCATCAAACCAACATTCTTTCGATACCTTCATTCATTCATAAATCCATACATTCGTTCATTCACAACATGCGTCGCTCTATCTTGGCCCTGACAGCCACCTCAGGCGCCATCGCCAATGCCGCGTCGCTTGCCACGGCCTGTACCGCCGCCAATGCCCTCGCCGCTCTCCCAGCAAACGGCACTCTGCCCGGAAGCTACGTGATATCCTCCTCGGTGACGGCCAATGCTGTCTACAACACCTCCGTCAGCGGCCAGACCTTCTTTCCCGATGCCACCGTTGACTTCTGCAATGTCACCTTCGCCTACTCCCACGAAGGGCGTGGTGATACCGTCGGCCTGACGTTGTACTTGCCATCCCCGGATAATTTCCAGAACCGCTGGCTCGCAAGCGGTGGAATGGCTTATAGCATCAACGGAGGTGTCACTAACTTGATTGGAGGTGTTATGTACGGTGCTGCGTCGGGTCTTACCGACGGTGGTTTCAATACTGCCTTCGACTCCGCCTTCCTCCTCGCAAATGGTACCATCGACTGGGTGCCAACCTACATGTTTGGGTACCAGGCCATCGGTGAAATGACAACTCTTGGCAAGGAATTTACCAAGCAGTTCTATACCATGGCCAGTGAGACCAAGCTCTATACCTATTTCCAAGGCTGCTCCGACGGTGGCCGTGAAGGGTGGAGTCAAGCCCAGCGTTGGGGTCAGCTCTATGATGGTGTCATTGCCGGAGCCCCAGCTTTCCGATATGGTCAGCAACAAGTCAACCATTTGTTCTCCAACGTCGTCGAGCAGACCCTCAATTACTACCCTCCTCCTTGCGAACTCGAACTGATTGTCAACGAGACCATCTCTAACTGTGACGCTCTTGACGGCAAGGTCGATGGTGTTGTCTCCCGCACAGATCTCTGCAAGCTTAACTTCAATATCAACTCAACGATCGGCTTGCCATATGCTTGTGCCGCCAGTACCGGTGGTGGTATCGGCCTTGGTTATGGTAAGCACAAGAGACAGTTTGCCGCGACCACAACTCCAGCTCAAAACGGTACCGTGTCTGCAGAGGGTGTTGCGGTGGCCCAGGCCATCCTCGATGGTCTAATTGACTCTGAAGGACGTCAGGCCTATTTGTCTTACCAGCCATCGGCCAGTTTCACCGATGCTACAACTTCTTATGATTCCACTACCGATACCTGGGAGTTAGATATTGCTTCCACTGGTGGCGAATGGGTCGCTCGTTTCCTTGAGCTGCAAGATGCGGATAACCTTGATACCTTGACCAACGTCACCTACGACACCTTGAGAGACTGGATGCAAGAGGGATGGGACAGATACGCCGACTCTCTGCAAACCAACAACCCTGATCTCACCGAAATCTACAATGCCGGCGGTAAGATTCTGCACTTCCACGGTGAATCCGACCCTAGTGTCCCAACTGCTTCGTCGGTCCACTACTACGAGTCAGTCCGTAAGATCATGTACCCCAATCTATCTTTCAACGAGAGTACCACCGCACTCAAGGATTGGTACCGCTTGTATCTCGTTCCAGGCGCCGCTCACTGCGCCATCAACAGCGCACAGGCCAACGGCCCCTTCCCTCAAACCAACCTACAAGTCATGATTAACTGGGTTGAAAACGCCACGGTCCCTGTCACTCTCAATGCCACGCACATGGCCGGTGACGAAGAGGGTACCAACGCTCAGATCTGTGCTTGGCCTCTTCGCCCTCTCTGGAGCAACAACGGCACTACCCAGAACTGTGTCTTCGACCAGGCTTCATACGACACTTGGACTTATGACTTCACTGCTTTCAAGCTTCCATTGTACTAAGCTCTTCGGATGTGGGAAGCTCTTCCGATGTGGGAGAGAATAGCAAGGGTTAGTTAGTGGTGGAGGGTCTTTATGATAACTTTAGACTTCAAGGATTTTGGGGGGTTTCCTTTGTTATTTCTTTGGAAGAGTGGTTTTGACCTTTTCTTTGCACATATCAATTGCAGTTTGTTAGCTGTAACACAACAATATATATACTTGCTACCTAAGATTGATTGATCGCAGAGAATATGACTATTGATATTTAAGAATACTAGTCACCTCAATGACTTCAATGCATATGGCGATACCGAATCATCGAACAGCTAACAATATAATACTGCGTATTTGAAACCAGGGAACACAATACTACAGCTGAGCACAGTTCACATACAAGATACTGAAAGCATTGCGAAGGAATAAGCTTGCTTTACCAATCATACTCACTGGACCTCTGAGGATCTTGTTAGACAACTCGGCATGTGACCGAGCCTCAACATCAGCGTTTCATTCATATTCAATACCCATCCAGCAGGTATCAAAGCTCGGAACTGAGGCACAAGATTTTCGACCGGCGAATTCAAGAATCAGTGTTCCAGTTCAAAAGTAAGATCTTATGTATTTTTATTTCAAAACAATTTGGCGCAATGTACCTGATTAAACAGTTTCTCCATGAACGTGTATACTATACAAGTAGACGCCATGTTATTATAGCTTTATAATACTTGCCTCGGATGCAGTGGTTCCTCGTCAACACCAGGTAAAGAGGAATGTCTGACTCCTCTTCGTTTCCGAGCTGGTCATTGCGCATGGATGGCTGTCGTATTGTCCTGATATTTCAATTGGTAAGACACTAGCTCTTGGGAATTAGGCAATGGAGTGCGTATTCCATTCTCCAGCTTAATTAAATCCCAGGCTAAGCCCCCTCACCGTGTTTGGCTTCCACTCCCACAACAATCAAAAAGGGGGGGGGGGG
>PDLM01000040.1:0-30515 GCA_003369665.1 Coleophoma cylindrospora | reverse complement strand
CTTTTGTATGAACTTGTCGCTGAGCTTATATATGAGCTTGTGGCTGAGCTTGAGCTTTTGTATGAACTTGTCGCTGAGCTTATATATGAGCTTGTCGCTGAGCTTGAGCTCCTGTAGGAACTTGTCGCTGAGCTTCCATATGAACTTGTAGCTGTGCTTCTATATGAACTTATAGTTGAGCTAATATAGGAACTTGTAGCTGAGCTTTTATATGAATTTGTGCTTGAGCTTATGTAGGAACTTAGAGTTGAGCTTCTATATGAACTTGTTATACCTGAGCTTATATAGGAGCTTGGACTTGAGCTCCTGTATGAACTTGTCGCTGAACTTGAGCTCCTATATGAACTTGTCGCTGAACTTGAGCTTCTGTATGAACTTGTCGCTGCACTTGAGCTCCTGTATGAACTTGTCGGTGAGCTTGAGCTCCTATATGAACTTGTCGCTGAACTTGAGCTTCTGTATGAACTTGTCGCTGCAGTTGAGCTCCTATATGAACTTGTCGCTGAACTTGAGCTCCTATATGAACTTGTCGCTGAACTTGAGCTTCTGTATGAACTTGTCGCTGCAGTTGAGCTCCTGTATGAAATTGTCGCTGAACTTGAGCTCCTGTATGAAATTGTCGCTGAGCTTGAGCTCCTGTATGAACTTGTCGCCAAGCTCGAGCTCCTATATGAACTTGTCGCTGAACTTGAGCTTCTGTATGAACTTGTCGCTGAACTTGAGCTCCTGTATGAACTTGTCGCTGAACTTGAGCTCCTGTATGAAATTGTCGCTGAGCTTGAGCTCCTATATGAACTTGTCGCCAAGCTCGAGCTCCTGTATGAACTTGTCGCTGAACTTGAGCTTCTGTATGAACTTGTCGGTGAGCTTGAGCTCCTATATGAACTTGTAGCTGAGCTTCTATAAGAGCTGGTCGGTGAGCTTCTGTATGAACTTGTAGTACCTGAGCTTATATAGGAGCTTAGACTCGAGCTCCTGTATGAACTTGTCACTGAGCTCGAGCTCCTATATGAAATTGTCGCCGAGCTTGAGCTCCTGTATGAACTTGTCGCTGAACTTGAGCTCCTATATGAACTTGTCACTGAACTTGAGCTTCTATATGAACTTGTCGCTGAGCTTCTGTAGGAGCTTGTCGGTGAGCTGATATATGAGCTAGTGGGTGAGCTTCTAAAAGAACTTGTCACTGAACTTCTATAAGAGCTAGTCGGTGAGCTTCTGTATGAGCTTGTCGGTGAGCTGATATATGAGCTAGTGGGTGAGCTTCTAAAAGAATTTGTCGCTGAGCTTGAGCTTCTATATGAACTTGTCACTGAACTTGAGCTCCTATATGAACTTGTTGCTGAGCTTCTATAGGAGCTTGTCGGTGAGCTGATATAGGAAGTTGTCGCTGTGGTTCTATATGAGCTTGTCGGCGAGCTTCTATAGGAAGTTGTCGCTGAGGTTTTATATGAGCTTGTCGGCGAGCTGATATAGGAAGTTGTCGCTGTGGTTCTATATGAGCTTGTCGGCGAGCTGATATATGAGCTAATAGGTGAGCTTCTATAGGAGCTGGTTGGTGAGGTGACATAGGAGCTGATGGGAGAGCTTTTATAGGAGCTTGTGGCTGAGCTTCTAAATGAGCTAGTGGCTGAGCTGATATATGAGCTGGTGGGTGAGCTTCTGTAAGAGCTAGTAGCTGAGGTGACATATAAGCTAGTGGGTGAGCTTCTGTAAGAGCTTATTGCTGAGCTGATATATGAGCTGGGTTGCAAGCTTGTAGATGACAGATATAAGTCTGAGGTTATAGCCGAGCTTCTATATGACTTTGTATCTAAGCTCGTACCGGAGCTCATATATGTGCTTGCAGATGAAGGATATAAGTCTGAGGTTATAGCTGAGCTTCTATATGACCTTGTAGTCGAGCTTGCAGGCGCGCCTGTCGTTGAGCTTATAAATGTAGATGAGCTTGATGGGGAGTTGCTAGATGTGGACAAAGCTGGAGAGCTTGAGGTTGACGGGCTTGAAGACCTTAACGAATTTGACGAACCTGACGAATTCGACGAACTCGACGAACTCGATGAGTCAGGTGAGCTCGATGAACTAGATGATGAACTTGACGAGCGTGACGTTCTTGACGAGCTTGCTGTACTTGTCGTTGATGAGCTTGAAGTTGATGTGCGTGGCGTTAATGAACTTCCAGTTAAGGAGTTCGAAGGGGTTGTTAAACTTGACGTTGATGAATTTGATGTTGCCGAACTTGACGAAGTTAAAGATAGCGACTCTGAAGATGTACTCTAATATATTATCAGTGTCCCTAGCGCCATCAAACAAAGACAGGAAAGGAGGCAATTACCACTGAGAATCTTGACGTTGGAGAAGTCACCGGTGTAGCGCCTTCCGTAGCCGTGCTTGTCAAAGCACTTGAGGTATTATTAGATGAGATTGGAACCTAGGGTTCAAGTCAGATTCGTTCACCAACCGAAACAAGAATGCAGCACGTACCGTGGGCGTAGCTCCCGAGGTAGTTTGGTCCTAGATACGAATGAGATGTAATCATATTGATAGAATTCCTAATTTACCGTAGATGAGCTCAATGATGTTATTACGCTGAGTCTGGTTGTCGTATTATTTGAAGATATCGATTTCTGTTTCTATCATTAGAAGAGTCCACTAATAAGATTCTAGGACCTTTACGGATGTGAATGAGTTGGATGAGCTGGAGGTTGCCGAGCTCGGTATTGTGGTGAGGCCGGAAGAAAAGAATGTCGAATTTGTGGTGCTCATCGGATTGAGACTTGTCATAAAACTCGTGGATGGGAAACTTGAAATCTTGCTCGTATTCGTTAATGATAATAAAGTCGTGTCAAGGGTGTTCGCGGTCGTGCTGCTAGTCGTGCTTGAATTAAGTAATTTAGATGTAATCGTAGTCGCGTTGGATATAACAAGAGAGCTTGGGGCTGAAATAAAAGAAGATGTTGCTGAAAAAGAACTTATCGTGAAACGGGAAGATGACGGACTGGACTGAGGTGAGCCGGTAGGCCTTGTTGAAGAGGACGAATTATCCACGCAACTATCAGCTTCAAGCCGGCATTAGCTCTGAAATACATGCCCATCCGATGCTCAACGGATGCCGTGTACATACCAGACGTAAAGAAGAGCCTGACCGGCGTGAGCAACGTCGTGTCCACCGCCGACGACAAAACGGCCTGTACGAGATTCTGGCTGGTATCATAGAAGAACCGGGCCACGCCGCCCGAAAAGCTCTCGTTCCGCCAGACCACTTCGCCCGCGGCCGAAAGGAAGGTTGTCGCGATACTGCCATTGGACCCCAAGAATTGGGCCTCGAGATCCCCGGGGTTGGCCGCTATATACTCGTTCCGGGCCGCATCCAACAAATGGGTGCCCCGGAGGAAGTATTTTCGAGCATTAAGGCAGCTTTCGGTCAGTGAACCATCGAGATTGAGAAAGCGGTAGGCATTCGTTTGCCGTTTGCCGTTGCTTACGATTTGCACGAGGATGTTTAGTTCCCCGTCGGTGCTCGTCGCGCTGGCGGTAGGGGCGGACCTATAGCCACGATCAGGACGGCCTTGACATATACTCGAGCTGAGGAAAGGATGGGCTTACGTTGTCGGGCTGGTCGGGGACAGCCTTGTGCTGGATGTTGCAAAGCCCGAGGTAATGCTCGACCCGGATGGGCGCGGAGAGATGGCGCTGGTGGCAGCCGGATTGGCGGGCAGGGTGGTCGTGGTCGTGGTCGTGATGGTGAGGGTGCTGGTGCTGGTGGACGTGCCGGTGATGGTGGTGCTGATAAAGACGGAGGGGCCGGTGATGGTATAGGCGCCGAAGAAATCAATATTAATGATGGTGTTGGATACAAAGAAGTCATGAATGGCAATGGGGAACTGCACGAGAAAGGGCTGCACGGCGAGGGCGGTGATATTCTGGCGTCCGGCACAGAGGCCGTCATTGTAGAACTGGCCAGCCTGCACCAGCGTCGTCACCAAAGGGGCCCAGAGAAAAGACAGGAGGGTGAGCCGCGCCATTGATGCCAGCGGGAGGGAGGGAGCGTCGATGAGCCTCGCAACGGCAGGGACGGGTCCCGCCATACTTATTGTTCTGTGTGCGAGACTCACATCGCAAACAACCCTTGCCTGATTCCTCGGCGGGCCAATTAGTTGATGCGAATCGAGGCTCACGGCATGGCTTTGTTTACTTGGAGTGTGATATCATGGCCTGGGCTGAATTCCGGCGCAAATCTAATCTTCAAGACTAAGAATTCCCAGGGACGCGCGTGAAGACGGGCGGCATTAAGCTTTGGCAGCGTGGATTGGCGCTCTTAGTCCACGGCAGTGTGACGGCTCGCATTCCATCCCCTCCACCGCGAATCACCGCCCGTGCAAAGTAAGGTTATCTTAGCATGGAAGCAATCGAGCCATCTTCACGACACAGTAAGGGTCGTGATCAACGCTGCTCATTTATCCGCCAACGCGTTCGCCAGCTCGCACGACGCGACCCCATGCCTCGGCCCAGCAAACGTGCGGGAGGGGATGAGAGCGACATTTGCAATATATAATCGAGCAATGCTGTGATGCTTCCGGACGAGATGAGCTCGTGTAGAGTGGTGATGTGGCCAGCGAGCCCGGTCGTCGTCAGGTGACCAGGCGTTGTGAGCCTTCACATGATGTCACGTCACGGGATTGCAGTGGGTGGGCCGCCGAACAAGGCATTGTTCGGTATCGACCTTCGTGTAGATGCACGATGGAAGACGCAATGAAGCTTGTCGTGGTGAGGCCATGGCCGCCTCCTGAAGAGAGCATCGAAGCAGGGGATCGACGAGAACCAGCGTAGAATGAACGGTCGGTCAAAAGTGCCATCGCGGTTGGGGGGCCAACACCGGATGCCTACTTCCAGGCGACTCGGAATTCGGATGCACGACTTCACCCCCAAGACCAATGTCAACGACACATTACGCCAGCTTCCGATCATCAACCAACGAGCATCAGTCTTGTATATTAAAGTGCTCACAACCTCCGCCTTCGAAGCACGAACCCCTGGGCTGCGAGCCAATACGAGATCACGTGGCCGGCGTGCTTACCGACGCATCGCGGTTGTGCGTGGCAGTGGAGCAGACTTGATCCAGACTGGCGACGACAAGCAAGAAAGCAAGAGAGTGCTGGGTGATCAACGCAACTCCGAAATGAATATCATTCTCCCGCAGGAAGCTACCGTACGGACCTTGACGTGGCGTTCGGAGCTACGGGAAACAGACCGAATCGGAAGGAGATCGTGGACGGGCAGTGACATTCATGTCAGGGTTACAGGACAAGCTTTTCCCCCACGTGCATCAGGCCCATCCCCACGTGCGTCCTGGAGACGAGCTGAGAAGCAGAGGAGAGCTGCAAGATGCAGGCCAACGAGATTGAGGCTATTGCAAATTTTCGAGCCGGCTTGGTCATCGCAGATGGTCGTCCGATCAAGTATATAACGCCCAGTGCAGCCGGTCCTGCATGATCGTTCCTGTCCAGCTGTCATTCCAGTCATTTCCTGCCCCTGTCTACGCCCCTGATCTTCAGTATGCGTTTCTCCAACAGCGTCGGCGCGGCCGCTACACTCGTTGCTCTTGCAGCCCCCGCCAAGGCCCTGCTCTACAATGTCTCTCTGAACTCTCAGGTCCGTATGGCCTTCGATGGCCAGACGGGTATGACCGTCAGCTGGAACACCTACGAGCAGCTCTCCAGCCCAACCGTCATGTGGGGAAGCTCCCCCGACCAATTGGTGAACAAGGCTACGTCGGATGTTTCCATCACCTACGCAACCTCCCTCACCTACGACAACCATGTGACCATCAGCGGTCTCAAGCCCAACACCAAGTACTACTACATGCCCTTGGACATGCTGAAGGATCAGTACACCCGGGCCCCATACAGCTTCACCACGGGACGTGTGGCCGGTGACATGACCCCTTACACTGCTGCTGTTGTGATTGATCTGGGAACCGTCGGAGCGGAGGGTTTGTCCACCACCCCCGAGAGTGGAGTTGCTGCCAACAACCTGCTCAAGCCTGGTCAACAGACCACCATTGCCTCCATGGCCAAGAGCGCCGACTCCTACGAGTTCGTTGTTCACCGTGAGCGCCCACCCTTGCCGACCCCGCGTTGAAGCCCTCGCTAATCTATGCACAGCTGGTGACATGGCCTATGCCGACTACTGGCTCAAGGAGGAGTACACCGGCTACATCAATGTGTCGATGGCGGATGGATACAAGGCCTACGAGTCTATCCTTGATGCTTTCTACGATGAGCTCACTCCCGTCACCACCCAGAAGCCTTATATGGTAGGACCTGGTAACCACGAGGCCAACTGTGACAACGGCGGTTACAAGACCTGGAACACCAGCATCTGTGTTCCTGGCCAGCTCAACTTTACCGGATACATCAACCACTTCCGCATGCCCAGCGAGAAGTCCGGTGGTGTTGGAAACTTCTGGTACTCTTATGACCACGGAATGACCCACTATGTCATTGTCGACATGGAGACTGATTTCGGAAACGGTATCTCCGGACCCAGTGAGCCAATCTCTGGACCCTTCGGACAGACCAACGAGCAATACAACTGGCTCGAGAACGACCTGAAGAGTGTCGATCGATCCGTCACTCCTTGGCTTGTTGTCTTCGGCCATCGTCCATGGTACACATCCGGCGCTCTCTGCCTTGAGTGCCAGGAAGCTTTCGAGCCATTGTTCGATCAGTACAACGTCGACCTGTACATGTCTGGCCACAACCACTACTACGAGAGAATCGCTCCTATTGCCAACAACGTTACGGACCCTAACGAACTCAACAACCCATCTGCTCCTTGGCACATTATCAACGGTGCTGCCGGTCACTGGGGAGGACTTGACTCTTTCGACACCACCATGCAAAACTACTCTCGTTTCGGTCTTGACTCCACCGAGGGTATCTACGGCTGTAAGTACGAACCAGTTTACGTGAGGATTCCAACTAACAGTTGATGCAGGGAGCAAGCTTACTTTCCATAACTGCACTCACATGACCCACGAATACGTTGCATCCGTCAACGGAACCGTCTTGGATACCGCCACCCTGTACAAGCAGCGAACTTGCGACTCCACCTGCGACGCTTAAAGCTCTGGCGCCACCGCCCTTGGACACGTCCTTCCTTTCCCCGTCGTGGCCGCTGTTGCCGCATTCATGATGTTATAGTTTAGCCAGCGAGCGTAAAAGGTCTTTAGTGACCAGTATTTTGTACATACATTAATCTTCGATAAAAGGGTATACCTACCTTTACTTACACTTAGTGTCATAAAGTAATGGCTTGCAAGTATATAACCTTAACAAGCTAAACATATTCACACAACCTGTTCCATTCTCTTACATTCCGTGGTGCGATATATCTAAGCGTATGACTTATACATTGTCCGTGCGTATATTAACACGGCATCAATAAACTTACTCCACTCTCGAAATCGCCTGGAGACACAGTTGATCACCTAATGACTACTGCGGGAAAGTTATTCAGTCGTCTCCTTCTCGTAATCAAGTGCGTTCCTAAATAAACCTGTGTTCAGGTTCAGGGTCAGGTTCAACCAAGTACGAATTTCAGCTTAAGAGCTTGAAATCATACGGCACCGTCAAAGTGATGTAATGTTAGCGTGTTATATTGTTCAGCGCCATGCTTGGCGGAGCTCTCCTCTGGCTGCTCACCAAATCCGTATACGTCGAAATCTATGGGGCTGATTCCATTAATCTCATAGCTTCAATACCCAACTTTAAAATTGGCGACCGAGAGTTGTTGCAAGCGCGACATGGGTTGTAACAAGGGCATATATGATATTGCCACAATCAGGTCATTTCATTACAGGACTTAGTAAGCTATAAATCGTTCAGAAGGCAATGAATATTTTCCCTGATACACAAAAGTTATCATGATTGGCTTCTGAACATTGAGTGATAAGTTTTCCAGACTCTTTCGGTATGTTACTCCTAAACTTTCCTATTTTGGTTTATAGACAGGGAAACTGCAGTGCACCGTAGGAGGGTCGGTAGCACGAGACCGATGATTATAATCAGCGGGTTGATTGGCTACTTTACGATAGATGGCAGTGGGTGCTGCATAAGACAACGTATTATATGTGGGCCAATTCGGCGATCATCGCCGTCGCCAACGTCGTACTCACCGTATCTAGGGATGAGGGGGGAGGGGTAGGCGGCTAAATCCGGTGACCTAATCTCCGCTTTTCTCGTCCCATCCCAGGCCCTTTCTGAGACCTCTCCATGTGGCTTATGTATACAGCTTGGCAAAGGCAGGGTACCTTTAAGTGTCACTAGTCAGTTCCTCCTCTTGATCATCACGACCAGCTTTTGCGACGACTTCTTACCTAGGATTGGATATTTGAATTCTCCTTCGATGCAGGTTTCCCAGCAAATCGGGCTTCTTTTACAAGGGGAGTTGGGGTTGCTTTCTTCCTTCTGTTCTAGACACCTTTAAAACCTTATTTTTTAAATGTACTTTATAGTTCGAACATGGACAAGAAAGCGCAAGACATATCAGAGCACGAATCTCAACCTAAAAGCTTTTATATCCTATGTCAAAGCCGCGTGACTTTAGCTGGTTATGTTATGGTGTTGCAAAGACTCGCTAACCCATTTTCCTCCTCGCTTCTTGTACGCTGCGCCAGGAATTGTGCTCTTGTGCCCACTGTTGCTCCGCCGATAGTACAGACCATTGCGTCACCTTTCTCAAGAATTTGGTTCCAAGGATCTAGAGGTTTGGTCTGTCTGAAGAAAACAATGCAGTAGCTACACATTTAGTTGAGAAACCTTTAGTATATGTCAGAGCAAGATAATGACAAGATACCATATACTTAGAGCAGTGTTGTGAGGATAAGACATGCCTCTCTCAAGCCGGTGTTCTTGTTCTATCATTACTTGGCAATTAAACAGACTTTGCTGAGAAGCCCAATTCCGTTCCTTTTGGATAACCTTGAATAAGTAAAAGTTTATGCCTCGCCCACTTCTGCATGCCCCATTCTCCTTTGTCGTCTACTGAAAAAAGTGCCACGGGTAGCTTGTTGTCTGTCAACATTCGCCAACTCTGGTTCTTGCACCGCTCTTCCCATGTTTGATCGAGTGGTGGGTCTACCTCTATTCATAGGGCCAGTTTTCCGACCAAAGATCTTCAAACCAAAGGCAAGAATCTCGTTAATGTAAAATGCCATGGAGATGAACACCGTAGCCATTGGTATCGTGAAGGTCACTGTTATTCTTTAGCATAAAATCTGTCGATCACAACGACGAGAAGTCGCACTTATCCATTTCACAACATAGCTGAGCTCTAAGCTTGTTGTAGCTACGCGAGGAAACTGGTCGACGGGGAGAGCGAAGAAGGATGCCATAAACGATGCCGGGAGCTAAGACGCATCAGTTCCAAACAATGAACAGCTAACGTGGCACTTACAAATATAATCGTCACAATCGTGAACATCATAATCGTGTTTCCTTGTCGTCCGGTGTCTTCGGCTAGTTTTCTGGCGGATTTCGCCTCGGAGAGGTTTGCGTGTTTTTGACGAAGATCCATAAGATCATTCAGCTGTACATAAAATTACCAAGGTCTCTTCCATAATGAAAGGCGAGGCCTACTGAGTCATAGGCCGAATCAGCCTGATCTTGCATCATTTTAAGCCTTCTTGCAGTGGAATCCACTTGCTCAAGTTGTTTCTTTGCCAGTTCGTGGTATGCAGGTAAACGTAAGCGGTATTGTTGTGAAGGCATAATCAGTTCAGGTTCTGTATTGGTACAGATAGAGGGTGACGAGAGCTCAATAATCGTGGTTTCGTCAATATCATTGAGACATTGTGCTATTTGACGTTGGTCTTCGACTATGATTTTAATCATTTTCAATTCGTCCCTGATATCTTTCACTTCGCGGAGAAGCTCTAATTCGTCTTTCATATCGGAGGGGTCGTTTTTGTTGGAAGGGTCCAACGAGCTTACGAAGCGGTTATAACATTGCGCGTCGCCATTGGCCTTGGAGCAATTAGATCTTATACCGTTTAAATATTGAAAATGATCGAACATACCACTTTTCCGATCGAGTTTTCAAATATATCAAAAAATTGAAAGTCCTCCTGTATGGATCTGGGTTGACCGGTGAATGCACCAATGCAATCATACACAATAAGCTGTACAAGTTCGATCGGGTTCGTGATGAGTTCGAGGTTGCTAACGATTCCTTCAAAGATGTCGGTCATGCCATAACGGTCTAGCTCATCAGTGCCCTCTTGCCGTTGCGGAAAGCTCGTGATCACTGTGCCTGGAGACGATTAAGATTATTTGAGGCCGTGGACACATTCACTGGAAAGAAAAATTAAGTCTTACCATTTATAATCCAAATCCAAAGCTGGTCTACCATCATGACAACTGGATGCTTACGATGCAAGCTTTCGGCATAGCGAGTGACAACTTGATCTTTGTTTCTAGATGCGGTACTATCAAGCATGTAGTAGAAGGATTGGTCAAGTGTTCTCCGAATGTGCAATTGGTGACGATTATTGATCTGGCTTGCATTTTTGCAATATGTTTTGATGAGTTCTTTGTCACGGTCAGAACTGCAGCTCTTTTGGTACTCTTCTAGAGCTCCACGTAGCTGCGACGCTATAATCCTCTGTTCCGTTTCGCTGCCGTGGGATGCGACACAATTCCTGTATTTTTCTAAAGTCTCTCGAACTTTAGACAGCTTTTGCGCCTGAGAAGTCTCGTTCCCAATGCGACTGAGTAATTCGTGATTCTCTGAGGAAAGCTGCAGTACAAGATTTGGGAGTCGGCTCTGATCCTCTTCCAGTACATCTAAAAGCACCTTGCATAAAATGAAGGATTCAATATCAGCCTGTCTTTTCTTTGTTTCCCAATGGATGTAGGGCATCTGCACGAGGAGTAAGTTTTCATGAGGTTCAGAATCATTGAATCATAAGAATCTCACATATAAAACCAAACTAGAGGACCCATTGTGAGTGTTAACATCCTCACTTGTTACAGGCTTTTGTATTATTTGTTGGCATGTTGTTTTCATGAAAGAGATCTGAGAAGCTGGTGAGCCATGTTGTTGACGATCTGTCCATAGTTCACGCCGAAGTATCTCATTTCGACGAGTTTTTGCACTCTCAAAATTGCTATTAAGCTGGAGTATGTTGAGCATCGCTAACTGCAAGCTCGAATTAATTGCCAAGATTGAAGAAACCATAGGTGCGACACAAACCTCAACCCATTGCATCTGTTAAATCTATCAGCCTATTCACTAAGACAAGAATACGAGTGTAGATTTACTCACGTTGTTTGTAGTTAGATGAAGCCAATTGAAGACCGAATGACTGTCTGGAATGTTTCTATTTTGCAGCCAGTGTCCGCTTAGAAATTCAGCAACCGGAAAACTTTGTCTTTCAAAACCACCGGACCCGTCCGGATTGGTTTTAAACATGATTTTGATAGCATCGAATTTCTCATCGATGGTAGGCGGCTTGTAATTTGAAATATCCGCTAAGCTCGAGGTAGCGAAGGCCTTCTTTCTCAGAATACGGACAAGTGAATTAAACTTATCCCTCATTTCTCCAACACAGTTCTTCCCCAGTTTCACAGCCATCGCTTCTGGCGTTTCTGGGAAAGAGTTCTGTAAACTCCAATCTGCACCTGTCTCTAATAGGAGTTCTACCATCTCAATATTGCCATTGAGAACAGCGATGTGGAGAGCGGTGTTGCCATCAGGACCTTGTAGACTCAAAGCTTGGTCCAAAGAAGACTTCTTTAGCAAGACTTCTACTACGGGGATGCTCCCCGATATTATAGCCAGGTGGAGGGCGGTATGGCCATTGACATCTTGAAGATTCAGGAGTTTCTCCAAAGAAATGACAACTTCCAATTCCACATCGCCCTCAATAGGTATAGATTTTATATTCGCCCATATTGAACATCTTTTTTCATGAGCGGAGATGATCCTAGCCACGATGGACTGATCACTGCTAGCTGCTGCTAGGTGAAGAGGGGTGCGATGCTCTTCGTCCTTGCCATCGAGGGGGAACTCAAGGTGCCGGATCCATAATTGGAAGTCGTCAGAGTTGGTAAATGGAGATATCTGGCTGTCCTCTTCATCAAGGCGTATAAGTGCTTCAACTCCTTCTATTGACTTCTCGAAGGCTGCCCAATGTAGTGGAGATTGCTTGTACTTGTATTTGCTATTTCTTTTCCTCTCAATCTCGCGCCATTGAGAGATCATTCCCCACCCTGTCATAATCGAGAGAAAATGAAGGCTGGTCATTGATGGGCCAAAGCGTGCTGTACCAGCCATGCAGTTGAGTAAGCGACCACACATATCAAGAAGATTTTTCTGTGTCTGAGGTTCCCCGCGAGAAAATGACTCAATGATATCATTCAATACTTCAAGGTTACTGCACTCTCCCAAGTGATCCCATGCATATTTCAATGCATAACCAAGGAAGCAATGCTTGGCAAATACTGAGTTTAGATCGGAGCTCAATGGTTCATTGACATAAGGTCTTTTCATAATATCGCGATATAATGGCAGACTTTTCGTCCACGTATCGTCAGTTCGGTATTCAGTGAGAAGAGTCCTTAGACAACGTAGGCAAGCCGAGCTAAGATGACGGTGAGTTACTGCTTTCATAGAAATTGCTCCAGTGTTGGTGTTTGGCAAAATATCAGAAGCTGACTCTGATTCAAGGAACCTGCTAATGGAAGAGTGATAAAATTCCACGGTCGCGGAATCCTTAACCATTTTGGTTATAAGAATTCCTCCCGATAGGTTTGTCAGGTCTCTTTTGGAAAGTTGTACCGAATCCCCGTCGTTCGTATTATTTGCAAAAGAAAGTTCTTCCAGACTGAGCGGAGCTCTTGCATAAAGAACACATAGTAAGAGCCTAGATAAATCATCGTGCTGGATCTGCTGCAGCGCTTTGCGAAGAACTCTCGCGTGAAGATTATTCAAAGATTCCTCCGGCCATGTTTGAAGGTCGACTGATGTGTACTGGTCGATACCAATATCACTTATATAATCTGAATTTTTTAAAGTTGCCATAAAAGGATATTCTCTTTTAGACACACAGACATGGAATCGGCTATTTTCAGGTGCTTGAGAAACCATTTTGAGGAGAAACTTTTGGAACTCGTAATTTTGGTCATATGATTGGTTGCACTCATCTATTGCATCGATGACTAAAAGTATGGAGAGTGAATGTCGTCCAAACTCCAAGAGGGCAGACAAAATGGTCTGACCAATGTCTATTTTCGCGATAAGTTCAGCTGGTTTGAGTCCATCGGGTAAATCTTCCATGGATATCAGCGGGATCTTGAATTCCTTCTGGTTGTCAGGATGTTGCATAATTCTGCAAATTTGAAATAGTAAAGAGCGCATGAAACCTAACAGTGATCGGTCCAGGTCTTTACCCTGCTCGTCAAAGAAGTGTTGAAAGATTAGCGAGTCTCCATTCCTTACAACTGGCACTTCATCTCGAAGTGAGAAGAGCCTGGGATGATCAAAAGGGGCCTTCCAACTTGTTGTTTTTGTGTTATGGTCGACAAAGTATTGTCGTCCGGTACTGGTATGTCCGATTTCCCAACCTGGAGCGGGGGAGCTATGCACGCAACATCGTGCTAATAGATGATGTTTCAGCAAAGTAGATTTCCCACTTCCTGGTGATCCATGAACAAGAAGGATACCCCGAGGCGCCTGATGCCATGTTTCGTAAACATCTTGCGTATGTAGCCAGTCATAACTATGTCGTGATTCCGAAACCGTCGCAATAGCATCAAACCGTTTGTTCATAGTTAGATACCATGAGCCCTCAAGAATTTCTCATTACTAATTAGTATCTGTTACAAAGATTTGTCAAGCAGGTGAGCTTACCCTGCTGCTGTACCAGGTTTCCTCGCCCTTGCACCTCATCGCTATTTGGAGCAGTGTTGCTGTCTGGCTGTGGAATATTTGATACAGTCTGATCCTGAACTACCACGTCTGATGGGTTGCTATTAGAAAGTAATCAGAAGAATTTGTTTTCTGTCAATGCTACCTACCAACGCGAGGCTGAGGCGTGTCTGCCTCAGAATGATGTTCCTCCATCGCACTTGGTTCCGCTCTGTTTGCGTCTAGTATAGTAGGCGATCGCATAGGCTCTGTCGAATTCCAAGTATGCCGACAGTATCAAGAGAAGTAGAATTCCTGGTGGGGGTCACTGGAAGAGGGGAGAGCAGTTTTTGAGAATACACCTGTGATTATTTGTGCACACGTTTAGCCGCAGATACATGCAACTAAGTATAGGCAGCGATTCGATTGGCTACTCTACGAACAGTCGAGTGCAGTAGGTGTTGCATACAATACTCTTGGGATAAACAAACCCATGCCCTGCAGTCTCGCCTATGCGGAATCTTATCAACTATTGGCCAAACACCTTTGGGGCAGGCAGGGGTTTGTGTATCCTGAGATTATTGAAGAGCTACAGTACGTATAGCACGTCAACAGCTTGCAGGGGAGGGAGATAGTCGGTGTGGGGGCGCGACTGCGACCATGGGCAACGCTGGGAAAACAGGTCGAACCGGCGATCAGGACCGTTGTCGGCGTCGTGTCGGCCTCGTGCAAGCCTTAACGTAGAGGGGCCTGTAAATCATGTGATCTGTTTGCCGCCGCTTCCTCGTCCCGGGCCCTTCAGAATTCACAATGTGTCTTATGTAAACAGCTTGACAGGGGCAGAATACCTGCCCATTGTCATCCGTCGGCTGCTTCTCTTGATTATCACGAAGAACTGATATCTACGACTTGTCTGTGATTGGATATTTGGATTCGCCATCGTCGCTGGCTTCTCAGCAAATTCGGCTGCTTTTACAATCGGTGTTTGCCAAAGGTGCTTTCTTCGTTCTGTTCTGAATTATCTTTGGTACCTTGGTATTTGGATCTACTTATTCAAGACGAACATGGACAGGAAGGCGCAAAACATATTAGAGTACCACCCGTTACAACCCAATAGCGGCTTCCGGATTCTGGTACTTGAGCCGTCTTTGGATTTTGCCAGCACGATCAAGGGTGAGCTTCTTCACGCCGATTTGGCTGACCACCCGCCATTCGAGGCGCTCTCATATGTCTGGGGCCAAAGCTCAGAGACGCGACCTCTTGAGGTTGGAGGTCGCACATTTAATGCCACTGTCAATCTTGAACGTGCGCTTCGATATCTTCGGTTGCCAAACACATCACGTCATCTCTGGGTAGATGCCATTTGCATTCACCAGACAGATGATGCCGAAAAAAGCAACCATATCGGCTACATGAGCGAGATTTACCGCAGGTGCACAACGGACTTACTCTGGGTGGGTGAACAACATGAGATCATTGACAACGCCGTGGTTGCGATGGAGTATTATGGCAATCTTTTACGCTTGGACGAGACGTTACGAAATTACTACACGGACGAGAACTATGGCACGGAGAAGGCCAAGGAGGAAAAGAAATTGGAAAATTATCTCCAATGCCTCTTTGCCGACCTAGCAGTGTGGAAAAGGGTCTGGATTGTGCAAGAAATTGCATTTGCTCCCAGTGTCCTGCTTGTCGCAGGGCATTCGATGTTGCTGTGGGAGAAAGTAGAGGACTTTCTCGACGCAGACGCCTACGTTGAACAGTATGGCATCCCGGACGCCTTCCATGGCCCTTTTAGCCATGACATCAGCGTTCGATCCTGGGCCAATGGAGCTATTGCTTATCCGCAAATCATGAGCCATCAGCGAAGGGTGGTGCGAGATAGTGGTCAGGGGGATGGATCTTCTCTGCTAGACGTGCTCGCGCGCTTTCGATACACGGATTCCACCGATCCACGAGATAAAATCTACGGTCTTCTTGGCCTTGTGTCTGAGAAACTAGACATCGAGATTGACTACAGCCGGTCCGTGAATGACGTCTACATGGACTGTATGAAAAGGCTTATAGAGCACAGTCAGAACCTAGATCTTCTTTGTCAAACACCCTGGGAGCTTTATGGCAACAAGGATCGCAGCACAGATCTACCATCATGGGCCATTGACTTTGCCAATCCAGGTAATTCAACTATTTTGTTCGCTCAGAGGTCCATCTTCAATGCCGGAGGCGACAAGCTCGACCTGCCTATTGCCATTTCAGACGGCATCTTAAAGCTTTCTGGGGTTTGCCTTGGTTCACTGACATCTGTGCCAAAGGATGGAGAGGATCAAGGCTGTCCACCCTACCCTCCTGGTGCACAAGCAGCTCTCCAATGGATGCCAGATACGCTAATCCATGAGGCTATGCGCAACGGCAATTCAACCTTATCCAAGTTCCTTAAGAACAAATCACTGGCCGATGGCTCAGCCCCACCGCCTTGTTTACCAGACAATTCCAAAACAGATAAAAAAAGTTCCAGACTTTCCTCCTCATTGGAACACTTCCGGTCCAAATTTCTGAAGGACAAACCGCCCGCCGATGCCTCAACCCCAGAGCCTGAGCCCAAGGCAAATGAGACAAGCTCCAGCTTCTCTTCTTCATTCGAGTGCTTCTGGCGTACAATCATGATGGACATATCTCGCTACCCAATGAGTCGCCTGACCCGCGATGAACTTGACGAGCTAGCCCCCAGATTCATGGAGTGGATCAACACACCCTTCGATAAGGATCGGGATATTGATCTTGACTTCTTTGTGCAGAGCCAAATGTGCGAGTGGTATAAGTGGCAGTTTGCCATCTCGGACAAAGGAACATACTGTATGGTTCCCACAGGCGCTGAGGTCGGTGACTGTATTACAGTATTGAGGGGTGCAAAGGTGCCGATGATTTTACGGCCTATAATAACCGGGGAGAGACCAGTAGCGGATGACTTTGATGGGAAGTTCATGCTTGTGGGACCATGCTATGTCCATGGATTTATGGATGGCCAGGCTTTTGAGAGGGACAGTTCTGTTCCGGAGCGAGAATATGAACTTCTGTAGCTGAGGGTTGATTGGCTTGCTACTTATGCAAAAGTTGAAATGAGTTTTGCAGAGAGTTAGTGGCCTAAGACGAGTGTAAAAATCACTAGCTGCGGCCCGATCTGGATGCTAAGTAATAAGATATAAAGACAAGTCAGAACCGGTCGTTAAAGTTTATTTATCGCACTGTGGCACTTAAATAATGCTGATGATATATTCGCCATTCCCAAGAAATTTCTCACACTCTTCGACGCTGTTACAAACCTCATTCGCGAGAAGTGGTTCTGCTGAGTTGTACCACTGGTCATACCCATCAACGTCCTGAAACCTGCTACAATTTCGGCCTCGACTCATGTGGCTGCTGGCACTAGCGTTCTTTCTACTTCCTCTGCCAAATACTACTATCTTGCTTTGCCTAGGCAGAGGGGGGTTTTTTCTAGGGCGTAATTCCTTAAGGACATCTCTGCTGAACGTTCCGACTCTCCGGAATTGCCCCTTTTTCTTTCCTGTCGGGCGGAGCACAAGACCGCTGCAGGTTTCGGTAACCGTTCTTGACTCCTCTTTGAAAACAACTGGCATGCAATACACCTCATGTGCCTCATCATTAACATCATCATCATTATCTTTCAGGTCATAAAGATAATCTGAGTTGAACTCTACCTCCACATTGGTCAAAATAGTGATGACATGCTGTTTTGATGTAGACACCCGCCCTGGGAAAATCTTGCACTTGATCTGCAAGAATCCAGCACTGACCTGACCATATATATCATGTCCGGGTACAATTGTTGTGTCAGCCTCAAGCAAAGTCAAGCAAGGCAGGGCGAAAAGCCACTGAGCCCATTCCGTCTTAACAGAACCTTCAACAGAAGCCCAACTCCACGACGGAGCAAGATATTGGGAAGCTGGTGCTTTTACCCTTTCTAATACTGGGCTTTCTATAGACCACAACAACTGCTTTGCTAGCTGATGCTCCCAGATACCCGCGATGCATCTGCTGTTCTTGAAATAAGGCTGCAGTCTCTGCGCGATACCCGAGAAAGCAACGAGTTTGTCTTGGGGGAATGAGAGCTGACGCTTGCAGTAGTCCTCTACCAAAATGGACCACACTTGGTAAAGACCGGAATCAGCATCTTGATCTCCTCCAAACTCCTCGAGACCTCTGACATGGTTGGACTTTGTTGTCTCAGGCTTCCATTTGAGTTCTAGCATGCGCTCGCCCCGAGGAAATGATTCCGAGGCCGTTGAACACTGACATGCCCAGAAGACCTCATCTCTTCCGAATTGTAGAACTCGTGCCGAGAGAAGCTTTTCTTGAAAGACCCAAGCTCGGCGATTTAATGGCGCCTCGTCGACGTTGGATTTCAAACGGTCGGGGTTGATGCATAGCGCGTCCACGAACTCATCTTCTCCAACACCGTTAAAATTTTTGAAGCGGACGTAGAGAGGAAGGATCGATGTTGTTTGTCTCTCGGAGAAAAGACCTGTTCTTCCATCTTTCGCTGCTGTGGCGGCGATATTGCAAAATGCATTGCCGTACACATCGGCCATGCGTGGTGCTTCGAGGAGCCAATCTTCTAGCGTCGGCTGCGCTTGAATAATACACAGAGAGTCAATCCATAGATATTGCACGCCGAAATCCGGTGCCATTCTCTTGACTACATCAATTGCATCCTGGAATGTCTGTGGGAGTTCTGAGATGGGTAATTCCTCGAGAAATTGGTTCAAGAGCTCGTCTGTGAGTCTGGTTATTTGCATCGTACCCCAACAGTGACTCAGTGTGACATACTTTGCGTTAGCTGGTAGAGTGTTGCTAAGACAAAGGCGAGGAGGATCATGGATGACATCGATCAGTCTTGTTGGGAGGAAGCTATTTGGGGCGAATGGTTTGTTGCATTTGCTGTGTGTTGAGAGGCATTCTTGTATCCAGGATTTGCACTGATTCCAAGTCGAGGCGGAAGCAGTAGAAGGCTCACAGGGTTCCGGCGGAAGGCTGCGGAACTGGTTCTCGACATCCTCATAGTTGGGAATAATAGTTGTGAATTGGTGGTTATTAGGATGGTCGGAAGGAGGGTTTTCAAAACAGTCAGCGCAATAGTCATAGTTTACGCACTGAAGACATTTGTGACGGAGTCCACGAATTCGTTCATCACAGCCATCACAATTATATTGCCCTTGGGCTGCTTTATCTATTTTCATAGAAAGTCAGTACGTTTTTCGAGATAATGTGACAATGGCGTAGACCAGACATGACAATGATAACGAGGATATCGAAAAGATGAATGACCTACCGCCATAGTTCACGGTGTCATAGAGATGAATGGATATGGTATCCCAGACTTTATCATTCCCACTGATATCTTCGTTGTGGCAATGAACGTAATAAGTTATTTCAAACTTAGCCGATGTAGAAGCTCGAATTAGTTGCAGGGTGGCATGTGGGAAGCACCTTGCTATCTCCACAGCTGAGAGTTGATTCTCGGCAAAGAATTGAAGATCGGAAGCTCTAGTAGAGAAAGTGCGCCAGACCAGGTCACAGAACGGACATCCAGATTTCGCAGAGCTCTCTATAACTAGCATATCAGGCTCCAGAGAATCGGCGGCAATACTATATTGGCCTTCTGGGAGCGTGAAGTGATCCTCCTTGGCATACCCGCCCCGCGGTTCCCAACCAGTATACAGCTCCGAGAATATCGATTTGCAAAGCAGGCAGAGTGGGCTCTGCGGCCCAGAAGCTAGGACTAAGTTGACAGGTTGCATCGCTGTAAGGCGGTGGATTTATGATAAGGCCGTCCAATAATATAAGAACGCAGGTTGGAACCGCCGCAAAAATTGATGAGCTGATTAGCCCCGCTCCAATGCGAGATTGATCAGGTGATATGTCTGTGGTAGGTCTTCATAGGCCAGAGATTAATAGGTACATCATAACTCGAAGAATATAATAATAGTGAAAGTGGCGCATTGCTATTCTGAAATTGCAATTCTAAACATTCTGGTCTACCTAAAAAATTAAAGAATTCACAGTAATATCATAGTACTGTTCACATTTACCAGTACATTCTGCATACAGTAAGTAATATAGCTTGCTGAAAATGGCACGCCCAGTCGAGGCTGAGTCGTGTGTAACACTTCATTTCCTTATCCCTGCAACTAATTGTCGGTCCCACTTCCGGGCACTCCATGTGGCGCTTCGATTTCAATCGGAGAAAGCAAGTGGCACAGGAAACCAAGATGACGCAGCCCATTTTTGCACCAAAATGACTACTTTTCAACCATTACGCCCTTCTTTTTACTATTATATAGCCCTTTCAAGTCTACGAATGTTAATAACTATTGATATCAATTTTATTACGAGATAGTAGATCGCATTAGAAGCAAATAGTAATAGAGTCGATTTGTTTAAGCCCAAATGTCATATAATTCAGGTCTGAAAGTGGTATAGAAATAGGGTTTTGTTGAAAAATACACACTGTTGGGACAAGAAACCCATGCCCTGTAGTCTCGCCTATGACGATTCTCATCAAGTTGTTGGCCAAATCCCCTTGAGGGGAAAGCCCAGGCAGGGGTTTGTTTACCCTGAGAGTAAAGTATTGTAGGTAGTTTAGTGCAAAACTGGGGCTGTGTCATCTTGTTTTCCTGTGCCACTTGCTTTGCCCGAGTAGAGCGAAGCGCCGCCGTATGGAGTGTCCAGAAGCGGATCCGACAATTACCCGGCTAGAGTAGCACGGAGTAACTGTTACCCCGGGCGGTAAGTTTTCTGCTAGACTAATAACTGCTGCGTCCTACAAGAGCTACAAGTTCATCCGTGGTGTTCCCATAGGTTCATTGAACCATGAAGTACTAAAGTGGCCATGTTACAATCTACCGCCCAACTACTCAGAAAGCAAACGGGCTTTTCAAAAACCTCCAGCCTTGTTCTTTTTCTCTTAACTGCTTGTATTTTCAGTGCGTTTTGCATATATCGCGTCAAGAGTATCGACTATGAGCACTGGGGGAGGCAATCCAGACCTGGAGAATGGTTCTGGTTCAAAGATGGCTTTAAAGGACAGGCAATGAAGTGGCACCTACGGAGTGTTATCCGTGAGTTGTGCTTCATAGTATAGATACTTGACTAACCTGAATCAGCGGCCGGCGCACTCATGCCATTTCAATTCCTACCCATAATTCGACAGAAATCTATCGCAATACATAGGATTCTGGGTCGTGTTGTACTAATACTTCTTTTAATTGGCAATATCAGTAAGATACGGTTTCCCAAGATCGTGCTATATCTGACTTCTTAGCCGCTGTCATTGTGTCTCCTTGGGCTTTTGGCGGGACTGTCACGACACAGGCTGCTTGTGTCAGTCTTGCCATCCTTATCACTGTTGCTATGGCCAAAGGGATCCGAGGTATCCGAAGTGGGAACTTGGATGTTCATCGGGTCTGGATGCTAAGGACTTGGGCGTACGCCGGCTCTGTAGGTTTTATCTCTTCCTTCCATCTACCCACAATCTTATTGATTCATTCCAACCTTAGATACTTACAATGCGTCCTATCAATATTCTATTTCACATTATGGTCCGAATATTTCAACCGAACAAATTTCAGACGGTGTCTACCTGTGAGCAACTAGCCAGCATATACGACTCGATGTCACCTCCCAGCAATGAAATGATCTCGCATTATCCAATGTGTCTAGATGACACAACCAACAAGACCCTTGTGGTCGTGCTAGCTAAACTCAGTCGAAGTCGACCAGATCAGACATCGGCTCTGACCACGTTGACATTTGGCGCTGCCCTATGGGCCGGAACACTGATTAATGTCGTACTGATCGAGTGGTATTTACAAGCTACGGAAGACGAGACCAGTAGACTCAAGATGGTGTGTATGAATAAGCGTCGCGGAAAAGAAACAGATGAAAAGTCTTTGTGATCACAGCCGGATCATGTAACTGCTGGTGCTATACCTGGAGCAATGGTGTCTTCTATCACGTGATCTTCAATAGCACCAAATGTACCATTAATAGTACAAATAAAGCATAGAATTAGGCGTAATGAAGATTTCTTATGGAGCATTATAGTAGAGTGCACCCATGAGTTACTGATATACTCTAGCACTTTGCTTGGCTCTGACTGTGAAGACTAAAGGGAGTACAGATTTGCTATCAGCCTCTGATACTGCCCATCTATCTTTTGAAAGCCTTGCGCAAACTCAAACAGCCTTATCTATAAACACATAGTATGCAATTCCGATGAATCAGCTTTCTTCACAAAGCTTCTGAAGACCTCTATTAAATTACAAATTTGAAAATCTAGATAGTTTATAAGCCCACAGTCGACTCTGACTGGCGGACGAGAATTATATTCTGCTGGTGCATCAATTGCCAGAAATTACCTCAGAGCCCAGACTGATGGTCAAGGCCCTACTGCAAGCACATAAAGGGATTCTTTTAGGCGAGGAAATTCTAGACGTTGAATCCTGAGCTCTTCAAGTCCAGAAGGGAAATCAGACATCTAGATTCAAAGGCAAGCCAATGACGACGGCTGCGTTTTCAACCTGCAGATGGATGTGGGAGTGGCAATACGATTGGTTCCGAAGCTGGTGTCTTAGAAGGAGACGTAATGAGCTGAGGGTGTGACGTGTCCATCCATACTCCCTGTATCACTCTTATCGCCAAAGTCGTCGTCGTCAAACTTGTCATCAGGTAACGAGGCTGGCTCAACTAAGTAATTCCCAGGTGATTGGGTGGGTAAATGCACGTCCTTGAAAACGTGCTTCAAAATTCTCCGCTTACTCATATGAACCGTCCCGAGCAACAATTCCATCTAATTTAGTACGAGCCTCGCCATCTCGCATACTGGTTTGCTAAGACTTGATGGTTGCAGTCAATCCATAATAAGGGGATTCATGCGAGCGCTCTCTGACAGATATGGGAGGATTATTTTATGTTCAAAACAGCTCCGCTCTCATTTGTTATGGACAGGCTGTCTCTCTTTGCATTCCTTCTTCCTGCTTCGAAAATCCTTGCCTCTCCTCTTGACGTTGATGATCAGGCTGCAAACTTAGAAGTACACCATTAAGCTTTCATGGAGCAGCGGGGTGAAAAAAGCTAAGAGGAAACGGCGTTAGATGTTTGTAAGGCTGGCAATGGTGGCAAAACATATTGAAGAACAACAAAGACATGCGAGAAGGGTGGATGGATTCAGATAAGGCCCTGGCAACGAGTCAGGGAGTCTGGAGTGTGTGGAAATGCTGTAACAAAACACAATACAAGGTATTTCTTATCGCCATTTACTTCTATTTATACCGAAACTGAATGATTGTTGCTAAGGCCACCTGGATCTATTCACGTCGAGGCTGAATGTTGAAGCCGCACTATTAGAACGTAAGCTGCATGCATAGTAGCCCACCCATAATTATATCCTCGTAACCTCCAATCAACGAAATGGTCACCTTCACGCCCACCTTCTATTTATCTTAGAGTTCTAACCTTTCTTCTCTAGACATTGTCATACCTGTTCAGACTTACCCTCACATTCAGACTCGTATCTTCGCAGAAAACTGGGATCGCAAAATGGCAAGACGGGATGAAATACCTCTGAGGTCGTTGGCCTTCGATGGTACAAGTATCGAAGCACAAAGCTTAGCACCCAGCTACGACGGATTACTCCGACGCTGGCGGGAAATCAATGTGCCCATATTTGAGCAGAGTCTCAAAGATCAGATTGAAGACCCCGATGACCGCAAAAGCTTTGCGCAAGCTTATCGCCGTTTCGAGAATAGGCCCATTCACGAAATACTAGAGAACATGATATGGTATTACAGGGTTTCGGCATCGGAAACAGGACAGCCATTGTCAATAGTGTATCCTGAGAACTTCATAGAGGATTTGGACACAAGGAAACCCGATAGGATCTCAAGAGGATCACTCCTTGATCACAATGTGCGCATAGAAGAGAATGTTAGGACAGAAAAGAGCAAATCCGCTTTCGGGGCTTTTCTTCAGGAGCTCTCAGAAGTCATAGGTTCTTCACCTGACGGTTGCCTTGAATTGTGGTAAGTTTTAACTAATCCTGAGCATGTAAATGTTCTAACTTTTATTAGTGTAATCACAGCTCATGAACCTTTACCGCATAATGCATTTAGCTTTTTGCAAAAGCTCCAGTGGTTAATTACCGGAGACTTGGATAGACTTCACGAGATGCCAAAGTTAGCAGTTCTTTACGCCCTAAAGATACATTGGCCAATTTCGGATGATACAATTCGAGACATACTGAACAGTCAAGCGATTGAGCAGCCGATCAAGCAAACCAGTATTCTTCCCTCTAAGAGTAAGCGCGACTTATTTTCAAACAAGATTATTGCATGGCTGATTACTTAGTTCGATCTCGAAACTCAGATGACATATTTAATGCAAATGGCTTCTTGCGGTCGTGCATGACTCTGAAATGGTACTCAATATGCGAAGAGTATAAAGGAGACTTAGATACCTATGTGTGGCAGACTTATACCCAACCTCCTAACTCAGATTACCTGAGACTTTACATGTCAGGAGAGAATGGCAGATACCAGCGTATTATGATCAACTTCAAGACTCAGAGACTGTCTCATCACTTCGCAGATCTCTTCTTCTCTAATAGAGATGATCGATCGAGTTTCACACTATCAAATGACAAGAATGCTGCGTACGAACTGACAGAGATTGTAACTTGTTTATTCCAGCTCGTCGTAGAAAGCAGTGAGAGTTTTGTCCTCGGGCTTAAAGACCAGGTTGAAAAGCTCGTAAGTATTCCAAATTGCCTAGAAAGCAGAAAGCTGATGTTTATTGCTTACAAGACATACGAAGGTCGTAAAAGGCCATCGGGAAGCAAGATCCAGTTCCTGCTCCGTCTTGAGGATTGCCGATTAGATGCATTAAGCTGTTTGAATGATTGTGCACTCTTGATTGCTGATTTCAAAAAGTTTCTTATTGGGGACTCTATACTTGAAGCTGTTTTGCAGTCAAGGATTCAGGCAGATTTGAATGTATGCGAAAACAACCTTGGAGCGCTGATCTCAAACCTAGAGATTAGCAAGAGCTCCATAGAGAAAACTCGCAAAATGGTATGTGAGATTACATTTATACACAATGTATACTGGCTTACTGTGTTCTGAAAGATCGACCAACAACTCAACCTCGTTCAGATAAGGCGACAATCAGTATTTGCTATCCTTGCGGCTGTTTATCTTCCCTTACAATATGTATCTGTAAGTGGTGCTGCTTATCAAGATAAATATCATTTATCTAAGTATTGTAGGGCCTTTTTGGCATGAATCTCACAAATGGAAGCCAAAACAGCCCCATCGCAGATTACACACCTTTAGCCTCAAATGCCTCTCTCGATTCCACGACTCTAATATATGAACAATTCCAGAACCTAATTACTGAGTTGTCCTCAAGTGGTCCCTACACGTGGGATTTTGAATGGTACTGGGTCATACTTTTTCCGCTTCTAATGGGATCTATCGTCTTGCCGTTTCTAGCTGGTCCTATTACCCGATATATTTATCAAAGTATTGCCAGAAATCGCTCCTACTGGCGCGTCATAAGCTTCTTCCTAATTCCTATTTACATTATCTGTATTTATGGAGTTCTTTGGAACTTTATTGACGGGTATAGAAGCGGCAAAGGAGGAGGGCTATATCCTCCTTTCAGCGAAGATGGATATATTAATTGGGAGTATAACTGGATTTCTATTTATGGATATCAAGCCCCTAACTCAACGGGCCAGTTCAACCAAACAAATGGCGACCACTTCGAACTCGACTACTATGGCTACTTTAACTTGTACTATTCGAGTGCAGATCCAACATTCATAGCCTACATCTTCTATCTTATACTCACCGCAGGAACTTACTATTCTATTGCATGCTACAAACTTTACTGTTCAATCCGTAGCAAAAGTAATCGTATAATTTGGGTCCTATTTAGCTTCGCTACGGTGGCTCTTTCAGTAACTCGAATTCGTTTTTATAACAAGGGAATTTTAAAGTTTGGAACTTACAATGGACTCACGCAATATTCCTGGCGAGCTGCAAATCTTTCGTTGAGCGATTCAGATCAAGACACCATAGACTGGCTGAACGACAGAGCCAATTATTTTCGTGACAACTATCCTCAGCCTTTGTTTACAATAGATTTTATTGGTTTGCTGCCATGTATTCTTTTAGTTGGTGGATGGGTATGGCCCCGGATTAGGAGCCTAGCGGCAAGAAAATTGAAACGAAGTTAGATTACTTGCATGATTAGATTAGGGCCAGCAAATCATACTCATTGCTTTCAACAATTATCATTACTACTTATTGTTCCTCGTGGAAGCATTGCATTCAATGAGCGTCAAAGGAAATAATCCCATGCTTATCATGTCGTCTGCCACCAGAATTTTCTTTTTCTCCTTCTCTTCTTCCCTGTTTTTAGCTATACCTGAATAACTCTATATAGATAGGCGTTTTCAAAAGCAAGTTGATCAGATATTATTTAACTCACCAGAAAGTCTTCAATGTAAAACTACCGTAGAAGGGTCTGCGGAAATCGCTCAGGACTGTCATAATTCCTTGCGGATATTTCTCTCAAGGTTCTAGGCATACACGCAATATGATAGGGCATTGCTAAATTTGTAAAAACTCAATACAAAGACTGGCTCTCCCTCTACAACCACTGCTTGTTCCCAAATTGCGAGATGAAGCAGCCGCCATGTCCGGATTCAAGGCTCGCTCCATTGATAACTGACATCATGCTTTTGACGGACTCTTCCGGTGTCGTACGACCGCGAAAATGAGGGGCATAGCGAGCAAACTTCGCTCCCAGAGCCATGCCATTCTCCATCTGGTGTGGGGTGACTTTGCCAAATTGTTAGCACAAACGCCCATAGAAACTTCAGTAAGACTGTCTGGCTTACTGTCTTTGTCCTGTCCGACTTCGACGGTTCCTGGAGCAATACTCATGAACAAAACACCAGAATCTGCATACTCGGCGCTGTACTTGGCCACGGCGGTGTTCATGGCAGCCTTGCTGATGGTGTATGGACCGGCGACATCGATCGCGAACCCTGTCGTAAGGTTGTCATCGGCGAAACCTGATGAAAGACTGATGACTTTCTTGACGCGGCCTTTCAAAATGAGCGGGATGTACAGGTTGAACAGATGTATGTTCCCGATGACGTTGATGCGGAAGCAATTTAGGAGGTCTGCTTCAAGCCGCTTAGGATCGTTGCCCCTATGTTTGAGACGATTCTTTTAGTAACTGATTCCATATTCAATTGGTATATGGCATTATGGATACATACAAAACGCTTAGAGGATCGTAAGCAGACCAACTAGAGATGAAACCGGCATTGGCGATGACATAGTCCAAGGCTCCGTTGACTATGGGAGAGACCTCATCCACGGATTTCTGAGTACGGTATAAGTCTATGACTTATTAGGTATCAAACCACCTGATTACCTTCAATGAGTCATAATCCGTGAGATCGGCCTGGATGATATGGATATTTTGTCGGTTCAACTCGGCGACCTTTTTGTCGGTCGTGGCCTTATCACGGACAAGCCCGACAACAGTATTATTCGGGTCAGCTGAGATCTGGCGGAGAAATTCAAACTAAAATATCAATTAGCCTTCCATCGAGAGAGATTGAACATCTTTCTAGTTCATGCACATACGCCAATACCTCGAGATACGCCAGTGATGAGATAGGAAGACATGGTAGAAAGCTTGGTGTTGACCTTGAGGGCTGGAATTTAATATGAGATTTGTGACAATTGAGAAACTGATTTGATGTCTACGATCCAATCTGCAGTAGGCGGTTCATCCCATGATACTTATACCCTGAGGATAACGGGGGTTCGGTGATAATGATAATGCTCGACTAGATCATTTACCTAGCACAGATTTACGCTCTATTACAAAATATACACAATAAAGAACAAGAACCAATAAAATGACTAGAATTACAGGGAACCGCTCGAGTTGTGCGTAGAATATTTGAAACTATATATGAAATACCGTATGTCAGACATTGAAGGGGCCAATCATCCGTGGTGTCAGAGGATTGGTCTAAGCCCGCGGATTAGCTATTTGGGGCCCGGGGGATTATTCATGTGGCAGGAGACCCACAATTCTCGCAATAAGTTGCTTTGGGTGGGGTTCGCTGACTCCACGTGATCCTTATACAGCGCCCTCAAAGACGTCGCTTACATATTTCATTTCCACTTTTGAAGATACACAGCGTCTCATCGCCATGGCAGGGAACGGCGCCGTGGAAGTGATCTCAGCGTCTATTGGGTGTTGGACTTGCAAAGGTTCAATATGACCGATGTCTTTGCCGCACTTTGAACCGGAAGTGACTGATGCTGTGCCACAGATCGAAGAGTTCGATGTGACCGCACTTTACCAGGCTGCTTGAACTGCGCTCGAGTGAGAAAGAAGTGCCAAGGTTATGGTGTACGCCTCTCGTGGCCTAGGGCCAATGATGGTAAACGTGCGATGCTCGGGAAACTACCATCAGGAAGAGTGAATAGGCACAGACTTGCCGAGCTTCATATCATCCATACCTCGTTCAAGGACATTGAAATGCACAACTATTTGCTAGCCTTGAGCACCCAGAGTAGTATTCCTTTGATTCTGAGGCTGCTGGCAAATAGCTAATGCTGATACAGGGATACCCAACCAGGCAAGGGCTATGCCTGACCTACGCATTACGCCTTATGACTCCTTATGGAAACCATGCCCACTCGATGGAAGAGATGCGGAACTGGTCTATGATTGTGGGTGTGGCCGAATTACGCCCAACAAACGTTCCTAAGGCTAAAGTGCTACTAGTTGCCTCTAATGCATTCTCATCTCTATCGATCTTTAACCAGGATGCGGCAGATTTTCGAGATTTGCTGATCCAGATGGCCCTATCCAGTAGCACCGCCTCCTCCCAGGCCGTCTTGTTCGCCTTGCTTGCGGTCGCTTCGCAATATCGCGATGGGCTCCAGTCCCGAGCTGTTCAATTGAAAACAGCTGCCATCAGTGCTCTCGCCAAGTCTGTAGCGAACGGTATCTCAAGCACGACTGAGGCAGCCCAGCACGTCGCTGCGGGCATGCTTCTATGTACATTTGAGGTTCGTATGAAATTGATGTTCCAAGACGGCCCAGAGGGCTAAATTTGCTTAGTCCCAGACATGTTCAGCAACCAGCGGACAATGGATATGGTATATCCGAGGGGTAAAAGATGTTATCAAAACAAACCACCTCGAAAAGCAAACTAATAACAGCTTTGTGACCCAATTACTCGATTGGGTTAATTATCATGAGGTCATTGCTCAATTCAGTATTCTGCATTGGCGGCATGGTCCGGTAGACAGCGTTTTCGCTAAACAGCTTGGTATCAAAGGATGGGAGTGGATCCTGGGCCCAAAAGAACCACAGGTAAACCTTTTCGAGTCCCTCATTCTCAAATACTGCTAACATTATCCCTAGATGTCCAATCGTGCATACCCACCACATCGTATATTGCAGTTTCTCTCCGAGATTTTCAACATACTTTTCCAAGCGTTCGGACAGAAAGGCACGACGGAGAACTTGGTAGAGAGTCTCAGGAAGCTGGAAGGAAGAGCCAGCACTATCATGAAGCTCTCAGAAGGACATGTTGAGTCTTCGAGCGAGGCAAACACAAATGCCGCAGATATGATCGAATTGTACCAAATGGTAGCAATGATCTACCTTGGGCGAGCTTCAGAAAGCATTTCGGGGGAGCCACGGAATGTGCAACCTTTCCTGGACCGTGCATTTGCTTTGTTACAACGGATGCGCACTTGCGAGCTTCGCTTTCCTCTGCTGATGCTGGGGTTCGAGGCGCGGACGGATGAGCAGCGGATTATGATCCTCGATCTAATTCGGCGCGCAGAGGAGAACCCCTACCGGCGGAACCTGGATTGTTTGCGGCGGAGTCTGAGGGCGTTGTGGATACAAGAAGACCTTGTTTCCGATCTCGAATTTGTCCCGAAGTATATGGATAGGTTGAATGCGATCATGAGCCAAGCAAGATATATTCCAAGTTTAGTGTAATATTGCGAAAACCCTTCGGATTCATGGCTTTAGTTGGCGGTGTACTCTTTTAGGTAGATTATACAAAGAAAACTTACCAATTATCTAGTAGAAAAGTTTTTCGTGGGACCTGTATACTTTGGCCAAAACAGTACGGCACGTGTAAGTAATCTGCGTCCTAGGTATTACCAAGACTTGGGACCTCTAGTTAGATGTAGTGTTGGTAAAAAATATCTCGGACTTTTGTTCTGAGTTCGTGAAATACCTTACCAGCCTTATTTAATTTTGAAGTCTCTTTCATTGCCATATCTATTCCAGGCATAAATTTAGATCCGCTATTGCAGAACAGTTTTGACGGTATGTACAAAAGCAAGTAAATCATGTCGACTTCGCAAAAAAAAAGTATAGAAACAGCTGTGCTGTCTTGAAGATTATACGACCCAGGGAAGATTCGAACTCCCAATCTCCAGAGGATTTCGAACCGAAATCTGGCGCCT
>PDLM01000004.1:2844992-2943000 GCA_003369665.1 Coleophoma cylindrospora | reverse complement strand
CCCTAACCCTAACCCTAACCCTAACCCTAACCCTAACCCTAACCCTAACCCTAACCCTAACCCTAACCCTAACCCTAACCCTAACCCTAACCCTAGGATAGGTGTATCACAAAGACGGTTCAATAAAGACGTTACCATAAGTAAAAAGACTTAATTGAAGTTGAGCACGAAGCTCTAATAACTAGGGAATAACTATCTACTTATATAGACCTTCGTAACCTAAGTAATCCCTATGCTCTCTACGATCTCTATGATGATCGTGATGATCGTGATGATCGTTTCTATCACGTGACTTAGTCCCGTGATCTCCACTTATGGTTCTCTGTGCAGTTCCCCTGCCGAGCCTCAGGCCATAAGCTGTCATGTGTTCGTAACATGTATAGGGGAATGAAAAGTTAACCCTAGAACTCATTTACGATGTAACTGAGATTTCTTGCTAAGAAATGCATAGATGTTTTTTGTATGCGAAAAAAACTCATTTACGGTGTAAATGGGGGATAATACTGTTAGGCATTTTCTACTAATTAAATACACCTGATTTACCCTCTCTTATCCCTTGCGTCGGGATAATCCATATCCGTACGGACATGTCGTGATGACATGCATAGGAGTTCTTCAGGCCCTTGCATGGGCCGAGACATCATTGGTTTAGCGGGCTTCGTACTAGACGAGCCGACTGACATCGTCAGGAGCATATCAGCAATACTCGATCCCCTCATGACAATGCCCTCATCCCAACATTTTCATTGTAGATAAGATGTACGTACAAGGACCCGCTCCTGAGGACAGAAGCATTTTTCGAAGGGGGGGCACTTGTAATAGCGTAGGAGTCAACGCGTGGTAAAACGCAAGACCGAAACTAGGAACTAGCAGGGCCGGCGGAACGTAGAACCGAAGATCAGAACCACGAGCTCGGCTGTTCATAAGTCCGAAGACTAGTACGGAAGCTGAGAGCTTAAGTACCAAAGTAGATAGCTTTAGAAGAATCAATCCTTTTACACAATGCAAAACCAGGCTTCGCCTTACACGCACGGGGGTAATAAAGTCTCGCCTTACTAGTATAATCATATAACAAGTAAGTATGAATATCAATATAGAGTAAAACAGAAGAAGGAACGGCAACGACGTAGATGAGAGGCTAATGATAGCAAGAACTTTATATAAATTATTGAACCTACCTATATTCCTCTTGAGTCTGCAAACCACTGGTGCTCCCTGATTCCTGCTATTAGTGTAGCCTCAAGACTGCGATCTCCTGAAGCCTCTCTTGCTCCCAAATTCATAACGCTCCAAGTTGCCAATTTCGAAGGGGCAAGCATGATCTTGTAAGGAACGTCTATATTCGCCTGGGTGCTTTCGATATGTGATTTTTTGGGAAAGCAGTCCGTGTATTGCGTCTCGTCGTGTCTAAAGCCACGCTCAATCTGGGCGATCATACGGCCATCTTTGTCCCTCAGCCACCAAACCCAGTGCTTATACTTCCGTGAGCATCCTGATTTTAGTCTTGGCCATAAGTCTGGTTCAATCTGATCCATTATCGCATAACCAAACGGTTGCCATCCGAACCGAACATAGCAGGGTTCGCCTAAACGAAAGTTGAAACGGTGTCGAAGTATATCAGATCTAGGAACTTGAGTTGTAGAGCCTGAGTAAGAGTCGGAAATATCTTCGTCTAAGAATGACTGATAAGAGCCAGTCCAGACTGCTATATCTATATCAGGTGCTGACAATGATCCACCAAGGCGCTCTTCGTGAGATTTCAGATAAGATGTGATCATATCTAGGACTTTGAGATCGCCTAAGTTAAGAATTGCGCGCCATAATAAACCAGCCTGTATACGCCGAAAGGCGAAAATCTTAGCAAGCATTTCCATGTCATAAGCTTCTATGACTGGGCTAATGACTGTAAGTATTGAGGCAAACCATACGCTAACAAGGTTGCATTCGATTCCTGGCTCCCAAAATATACTCCAAATAACGGAACCAAGGGATGCTGGGCATATGAAGAGTGGCATAAAATAAGGGAGATTTTTCACGTAATCTCGAATATAGATAGGACTAGGGTATTCTTGAGTACCTATACTAAATTTCGGTGTAGGGAGTTGTGGCTGTAAGTTTAGCGCGTTGTAAAATGGCAACGCAAGTGCAGCAAGAAAGGCCTCTGTTGGTTGTTGCAACATACCGTTCTCCAATGGCCCAATATTTCTTAGCAGACAAAATTCCATAAGAAGTTCTGTAGCTTTGTTCGAAGATGGGGCCTGTTCATTATCTTGGAAATCAAAAGAGATATCGGTAGTGATATCGAATCGGGTGTCTTCATCGTAATGTACTATCCAAGGAGGTAGGGGACCTTTAACGACCCATCCTAAACCTGGTGCGAGAAGTGCACAAAGCCATCTAACAAGATCTTCCGATGCAGACTCAAGGTGGAGTACGATATTACCTGGCTCAGGCTTGAAAGTATGAGAGAGCACAGGTGTCAATCTGGTGGACGAATACCGGATAAGTCTCCTTTGCATTTCTAGGAACCTTGCAGTGATTATATACGCCCAACAGAGTGTAAGAACAGCCATACAATTTGGCCCTTTGTCGTTATGGCATGATCGAGAAGATATTCGGCATTTGGTTGGCTTGTCAATCGAAAGGGAAAATGTCTTCTGAGTATTATAAACATTCTCAGGATTCCAAGTATCGTCATCAGGTGTATCCTTCGAATGTCGACGACGCTGTTCAGGTTCTAGCTCTGGATGTGGTACGTACCACAAAGCCTGACCTGAGATGGTTCGCTGCCTTGGCAGATTGCTTGGAAGTGGTGGTATATTCTGTAACAGAGTATACGGATCCAAGCACTCCTGTGGTATGTATGCAGAGGGCTGACTGGCGCATGTGACATATGTATTCCATATTCTCGTACCCCTGTGGCAACTTTGAATAATTTGATCATTGCTTGGAATTAGAAGGTCGTTATCATAGCCGATGAGCAGCTCATCAGAACTATGTGTCGAAGCACCACTTTCTTCATCTTGGCGTATCGATGCAGTATACTCTGGTGCTGCCGTTTCCGTCTCCATTGTGTTGCTAGCGACTTTGCAATCACTAATATCTGTATCAAATACATGCTCGCCTGTTTCAATCCAGCGAAGAATTCGATCGGTACTCATGGTGCAAAAGTGGTAGACGTTATCTGGGGGAGAGAAAAGTGGTAAGCAGATGGGAAGTCGCCGACTCTGATCGCGAGGTTGATTTTCAAACCCGCCGAGAGTTATGTTCATGAAGCTCGGGGATGGAGAAAGTATAATCCCATCAACATCCGATCGAGTACGTCAAGGCGGTGGCAGAATTACTCTCGTTTTCTCGGAGTTTTGGCTTAAGATGTTACGAGTCTGGTCATCAACAAAAACTGATGCCTGATTACCAATGGACGTAGTATGATATATCATAATCGGTACAAGCTCAGAATCGATTCTTGTAGTATTCTCAATTACTGCGATCCTAAAGCCGTCACTCATGCGACCCACGGGTCATACTTTTGTGGCTTTTCGCGTTGATTCCACACTCTTTCGCCGTTCTGATCTGTGCGGGGTGAAGAGCTTTCTTGCGATTATGTTTGGTTAGGATATTTTCACCAACCCCCAATAATACTGGACAGGCATTCTGGTTTAATACATAGATCGGATTTCGGCCCTAGCTCTGCTAGAGCGTGTAGCTGGGTACTCTAGATTAGAACTATCCACAATGCCCGTTGGTCTTTAAAGCGGGTATACCGACCTGGAGAAGCCATCCCGCAGAATCCTGTTTGTTATCAAAGCAGCCACTCAAATCATTAGCGGCGCTATCTGGGTGGGTCCAGTGCAAGCCACTTGGGTCCAATGCAGCAAACGTCCAAGCTTCTAGGCTCTAGGGGTGGCTTGCAGACATACCACGACACTTGTCATAAGCGATCGTTCAGGAAGCTGTCAGATGAGAATAAATGTAGTCTACGAGACTCTAGAACTCTTTTACTTCGTAGTATAGCAAGGCCCACGAAAAATATGATTTGGCTGGCTCGTTGACTTTGTAAGAAGATGTAATTGTTACTTAGAGTATCAAATATAAAACCAAGTATTCGTGGATAACAGGTCAAGTTAAATTACATTCAGTGAGTAACAAACAGCTCAGCATGTAATACCACCACTTTGCCATCAACACATGGCAATCGAGTCGCTGATCAGGGCGTCGGGTTGCTGTAGATGGTTTGGTGACAGGGCTGAGACTTCTTCGTGGCGTTTTGCTGCTCAAGGGGGAAGGACTCAGGTCGACTGGACGTCTGAATGCGGGTACTCTTAATACCTGATCGGATGTGGCTGAGGGCTTGATCGTACGGAAACGTTACTGCTCTTACGACCAAGTTTGCGTATTGTGCTGATTAGAGAACGCCCTTGGGATGCTTGCTCAGTTTTGAGAGTCCATGGCAATCGAGAAGCCATAGTTGAATTGAATGGTGTGATGACAATGAAAGGGGAGGCTAGTATTGCAAACGGATTAATATCGCTTGAGTTGGTGAGATCGTTGGCTACCTTATGTTGTCACACTAGAGCTCTTTGAAAGAATCCCTAGGGGTGAATATATGAACAAGACGAAGATATTCATGAGCTTTGGGCTTGACTGTGTGTACTTTGATCGAAGACGTTGCGCGTTGATAGACGAAGTTGATGGTATGGACATACTACGTGGAGCTCTAGTTCGAGCCGATCGGGGTAGGTCACCCTTCTCCGGTCGTTGTGAAGGGTCAAAATGGCTGCCTCCAGAAAAGATACCCCTAGAAATAGACCTCTAAAAACAATGCCGCCAGAAATGGCTCCTCTAGGCAATGCCTGTTCGATGTAGTTGGCCGTTTCGGCCAGGTTCCAGTTTGGTGAGCCTGAAATTGAAATTCTTCATATATATATATATATATATATATATAGGCTATTCAGATCCAATCAAGTTCTCAAACTGAGGATTTGATCCTGAGTGCAAACATGTCTAAGCTATTGCAAAACGGAAAGACAAGAAAGAATAGCTAGGAAAGTTTTCGACGAAGGAAAATCAATCTCATTAGAAAAGCAGATGATCTCTACCGCTTATTTGGCGCAGATGTCTTCCTGGTTGTCCGAAAGAAAGGCAAATACTGTGGATATAATTCGAGAGAAGAGTTGGGCTGGCCGCCAAAGGAGGAGCTCGTGAGTCTCTCCTATCGCTATCTTAAGATTGCGACCAACACACTCTTAGGAAGATGAGATTAGGACCCCAGCAGACTTTAATGTTACCAAAGGAGATGACAAGGCGGCGTGAAGGAATAATGGCTTTGGAGAGTACATACTCAGCGTACGCGCTTGACTCGCGCACCTCTATAATCACGTCAGTCATGCTTACTTACAAGGACTTTGACAGAGCCTGGCATAGATAGCATCACGCCAGTCTCGTCCATGTTATACACATTTTCGGGGAGGGTACCCAGATCTTGTGATATAGAATCTTTCCCTAACTTAAGTGCTCCGAATTTCGAAGAGACTTCAACGGTCGTGATTAAGCATGGGGCTACAGCCAAAACGGCGATCAGTGGCGTGATTGAAACGATCAACAGCACAACCAAGCACAGTTATTTTCTTCTTGCTGAGTGGTCTCCTTGGGGGAAATGGTTAAAGAAAGTAGCATTGTACGCTCAAATTCATAGACCTGCTTAAGAAAAAAATCACAAACTATGGGTTTGGTTCGTTACGGGGTGCGTTTCTGCACGCAGGGACAGAGGTTAATTTATTACTATCATCTATCATGCCCTTAGAATGTCCAAAACTGTGGAACTCTGTACACGTGTGATCAATGAATGATGGTATCAAAGACTCAGTCCATGCTGATGTTTCGTATGAGTCATGAAGTGTAGAGTACTCCCTATAAAAGCCGAACACCCTTGGTATGAACAGTCGAAGCCTTCGCCGGCAGCCCGAGGACAGAGATGCTGAGCCCAGATATGGCGACCAAGACTATCAATACGTGAGAACACATGTTCACGTTTCCGGGGGCCTGCCTCCTCATCGACCCATTTACAAGATGACATGTCCGTCTTCATTAGTGGGTGAATTGCTTTTCCTGAGACATCGGGGAACGTCCTGGTCTAGGGGCTCTTCGGGCCCTGGCATGGGCCGAGACATCGTTGGTTTTGGCAGGCTTCGGACCGGACAAGCCGAATGATATCTTCAGGGGCACAGCATTGCTCAATCCCTTCAGGACAATGCCCTTGTCCCAACAGGTTTTTATAATTATCTTATTTATTTAAAATCATGACCTTATACTTAGGTTTATCTATTCCTTAGCAGTATGATATCGTAATATAGTCGATAGCTTAGACGACTCTCATATGTGACATGTGATGTTCCTTATAGCGCTAGGTATCAAAAAGCAAGAGAATTAGTAATTACTCTAGCTCACTAGTAGAATACGTAAAATACAGATTTCATGTTCGTAATCGATCAGCTGGAAAGTGTAAGTGCCTTTCTTCTCTGGCAAAGCGATTCGTATAATTTGTGCTAGGCGACCCCGAGCTCTGTCGACCTGACAGACAGAAGGGTCCGCTTGGGATGACGTTTGCGAATACATTATCACAAGTGTGATTTAGAAGCTATGGTACCATGACTCTTCGGAATTATATGACTGAGGGAACATGTTTGGTCAGGAGCACCGCGAGGCTCCTCGCAATTATTACTCATTTACCCCAAGGCGCGGTTCATTTAACTACAACGCTTACTCTAATACAAAATTGATACGGGATGGCGAGCACGCTTGGCTTCTTTCCAGGGGTTCCTCAACAAACTTATGAAAGCCTGTTCTTGAACACATGATTTTCGGAGGGAGTTTGGTCCATCAAAACAAAATCCATCCACAATTAAGGTGTAAATGGTTAACAGGGTATGTTTCTAACTATAAATATATTGCAGTGTTTTCTATATAAAACTGTGTATAACTTTGATCAATAGCACTAAAGTTTCACACCTAATGTCTTCGCGGATAGCTTTCGTTGAATTATGAGATTTAAGGATGGGCAAACGAGAGTATCTCGTCGGTTATAGCCCCGTCATGCTTCTGCGATGTTGGCGCACGTCTGGATGCGCTACGACCGCTGTGATGGGGGTTTTGGAGATGCCACCAATTGCCAGACAAGGAACATGACAGCCAGAATCGTCACGAGTAAGGGCTGTAGCACGATTATACCATGAGACTCCGCCAATGATCCAACAACAAAAGGGAAAACGGCACTTCCCGCTGCTGAAACGCACGCCATGAGACTAATTGCGCCAGGGTGGTACCCTCGTGGGGTGGCTTTTGTTACAAGTGATACTGTAGTAGGATATACAGGACCCATGACGAATCCACAGGCAGCGATAGCTATGAAGTCGACAAGAAATGATGGAGTCGTCCACACCACCACTTGCATTGCAAGGGCTGCCATAGCATAGAGAGATACAGCTCTTTTCTCGGTCAAGAGAGACGTGAGGGGGAGAAGGATGATACGGCTGGAGGTAAGGCCGCCATAGAAAGCGGAAGACGCATAGCCAGAGATAACCCCACCATTCCGTTCCCTCATCAAAAAGGATACGACCCATCCAGCTTCACCGGTTTCGACTCCAGTGTACAAACAGACGAAAAGTAGCGCTCTCCAAACTACAGGAGATGATACCACTGTCTTGAGAACTGCAACCCTTTCTTCGCCCTCCACTGTTGATCCAGCTTCACGTTCCAATGAACTAGAACCGCTAAATCCGAAGCCTGTCAGGAGCACAGTCACACTTGCCACACACCAAGTGAAGTTGGTGAAGTAGAAGAGTGGAGGCGGTATTCTCGCCTGCATAAGCAACGTGGCAGCGATTGGAGAAGCCATTGCACCAAAGCCATAGATTGCATGTACGAATCCTAGTTTCGTCGAGGCATTAGGGAGCCGAGCAACATATACGTTGAATTGCGCGTCTTGAAAGGCAAGTCCGAAGCCAGCCATTGTATAGCATACCACGATTATGGCAAAAGGTGCTTGGAAAGCAATAATAGCCGATGCTATTCCTTGTGTAGCAGCACCCAGAACAATGAGTCGTCCGAGTCCGATTCGCGTGCTGAGAGTAACGTTCAGCAACGACGCAGCAATATACCCAATGAATGAACCGATGAAGATAAGAGAAACCGTCCTGTCGTTGATACCTCCATAATAAGCTTGTAGGTATGGAATGAGTGGTCCTATACAGCCATCGTGCCAACCAAGAGAAAAGGCAGCGACACCGCACCCAGTGAGTCGAGCGAGGCCGCGAAACTTATTAGGTGTAGCCTTTGCAGCACCGAATTCCGAGGAGCTGTCGTTGTCCCTATCAGAGCCTAGTAGAGGCTGGACAGAGTCTCCCTGGTCGACTGACATATTTATCTGGGTGTTGGAACAGAAATTGAAGATGAGCCAGATAAATATACAGGACCCAACCTTAAAGGAGATAAGGAATGCTGAAACACGTGAAACGGCGGAGCCAAATGATAAAACATCACGTGATCTACGGGAACTTATGTACTGTAGTACCCCCACGTCTGCTGCCGGTCACTTGAGTTAGCAGGCTAAAAGATAAGCGGTTGCCCCAGCGCCGTCCTTCGACGGTTGGGCTATTTCCATAATCTGTTGGCTGCTATTTCTGAGCATGGAAATGGTGCCTGACTCCAAAGGGATTCTCACAGTAGGGTTACCATCGCTATTGGCGCAATACTTAAGACAAAGATAGCATCTCACTATTATTCTCTTTCCTATAGAATCTGGTAAAATCGTTTCTCGCGACCAGAAATACAGCAATCTAGTTATTTATTTGATGAGTTGGCGCATCTCAAATTATATATTCGTTAACTCTGTTGTCTACTGTTTCTTTATCAAATCCATGAGGGCACAAACGCCTAAAACAACACTATACTCGAAGTGTAAACCCCCACTCCTTCTAATCCTGGCACAAACCTTTCGAAAAGAACGTGTCCGATAAATTCATCTCCACCGCTATCTATAGTAACGTAGCATTGTCTGATACAGGGTGTCGTGGCGAGATGACAAGAAAGTAGCCTCAGTTGTCATCATGGATACTACTTTCCCCCTGCCGTATTGGACCAAGGTCGTAAAATGTGAAGTCGGGTGATGCGTAAAGGGTCATAGAGCTAAGTGTACTGTTTGGGAAGAATATTTCTAGCCCTGTTAGCTAGGCTATCTTGTAGCCGAATTTAGAGATTATGTTCAGTACGTGGTGGGGCGGTTTACTACAGATACCTCCTCTCTTGTACAAATTATAGTTCTTATGATATATAAAGTGGGGTTTACTTGGAAGTTTTATGTAATGAAGGTTGCTATTTCTTATCATGAAAAATGCAGTAGATATCATCAGGCAAACGAAGCCTCGTAATAATATCAATCAATGAAGGATATTGAGAGCTATTCTACCAAACACTAACAGCAACTAGCTCCTATGTATATTCAAGAATAATACTATCCCACATGAATCCATGCCATTGGCTCGACCTAGTGACGGTAAAATCGATTGTATTTGTTCCTTTAACAAACAACCCACCCGCAATTGAGAATTCAAAATAATGCCACTCCCCAGCTGTCGTTCCCGATCTGTATAGGCAGGGGTCAGTTGCGATAGATGCGCTGGTCAGGTTTCCAATTAACGTCGATTTATTAAGGAAGATCAAGGAACTAACGCCGCTAGAATATCCAGCAAGCGAGATAGATAACACCGCCGAAGTGTTGGTTGGCAGTGTGTTGATATCGAATTGAACGGACCATGTTCCAAGAGCCGATTGAGCAAAACACCACTCGATAGTATTGCCGTGATTAGCGACATAAGTCAAGTTGGCCGGGCACTTGGCGACAAGAGCATGTTCGTGTGGTGCGCCTCCATATTTGAAACCAAGTGATTTTCGATCCAGGTCTCCGACTTGAAATATTTGTTTTCGACCTTGCGTTTTCCAAACTATGTTCCCCAAAGTTGTTTGCTTACCTTTGGAGACGGTAATGTCGTTGATATGAAGAACCGTTGATACATCGCGGATACTTCCACCATTGGACCATGCTTGGAGTCCATAGGTTGCAGTTCTTACATATGGGAACTTGAAATTACCATTTTCATCTGCGTAGGTGGTATAATAGTAGTATCGACCTTGATCAAGGGATGTCTCGTTTGGATGGTTCTATTATACTTGATTAGAAGGCGACTTCTGCACGTCCATGGTATTTTGTAATTACTAACATCTCCTAGAAAGACCGCGGCCCCCTTTGCTGGTCGACCATCAGAGAGTTTGATTTTCCCGGACACAGCACTCCGCGACTGATACGATTCATTATCAAACCAAGAATAAGGATAAAGCTGAGCCTCGCTTTTAGCACGCCGTGAAGCATCCACTAAAGCGCCATCATTCTTGTGGATTGTCAGTAGATTCCATGGTAGAGTGACCCATTGCTTACCAAGTACCACAACCAAGGACCCCAGACTTTACCGACGGGGAAGGCATCAGATGAAGAGGCTTGAAAATGCGTTCCATGGATCATGTTTAGTTGTACCACATCGCCTGTTGAGCTCTCTCGATGAACCATAAGCTCCTGCTTGAGATGGTCGCCGTTGTAATCATCTTTGCCAACGTCAATATACCATGAACCGAAAGATGGACCATACACTCCATAATAGTCAGAATTCCGAATAAAATCAGTCCAGTCATATTTCGTAATATATGTTCCATCCGCTTGGACCCACGTTTCGTCCTGTACCTTCGTCGCATTCTGAATCTGAGTAAACGTGGGAAGAGGTCCGTCTTTAATATTTGTTTTTCCACTTAGAAATGTGGTATTGTCGAGACGCCAGAGAGTTCTGAATTCACCCAGTACTGGGAGACCAGTATTGACGAAGTACTGATATGCTCCGGCCAGTTCTGGAAAGATGACCCAGTGGAACTCCCCTTCATTGGCAGTGAAAACCACGTCCAAAAGCTCGTCTGTCTTTTTATAGATAGCTACTGAGTTCCAAGCAAGATTTGAAGCAGCTCCATCTGGAATTCTGGTCAGAGTTTAAAGGCAACCGATAACCGATCTTGCAATACTAACTATAGCTCACATAGTGCCCTACAGCGCCACCAACTAAGTCATGATCCTTATAAAACAATTTGGTGCCATAGGTAGGGCCAATTGTGACGTTCCACAGATCATTTCCAATGATATGCTGAGTTGCATTGATTGTCTGTAAGAATGGGCCTTTAGCCTGTGAAATTTGGATGAAAGCCGCCAATGCGGTGATTAAAATGTAGAAGTGCATTAAAATGCTATCTGGTTGTGTATGCTGCTCAATACTGTCTTTAACGATCGATAAAACAGGGTAAAATGGTCTTTGATGAATACTATACACCGTTAATAGTTTTACTACAGCTTTCAAAAAGCTTGCCATACATATATTAAAGCATAGTGGGGTAGTTATTGACTTAACCAAGTCTCTTGTGGCGTATATTCCGTGGTAGATCTCTGCTCTAGGGTCGTCCATCTCGGTTCAGTTGCGCCCGACGCAATCTTTTGGTTTCAGTGTGTTCACTTCGGGTCATCTTCCTCCAGAATTTAATCGCCCGTGTGCTTTAAATTAAGTAGGACAATTGGGATTGGCGAAAGAGGGTAGCTACATTGAGGTCATCTGGCGGCTAAATGGACGAAGCCTTTATCCAGATTCCCAAGAGCTCTGTACAACTTCCGCCTAAACACATCATTGTGGGAGGATCGGACAACCAATGGAAATGAAAATCTTCTATTTTCTGTTGTCGATGAGGTCTTCGTCGTAAGGATAGCATAGAATTCAACCTAACACTTGTTCATCAGTACTTGAGTGATGTTGCTGCTGCCACTACCAATCTCGAGATTGCATAGGTCCAGAAATATATTGAGTAAACATCTACGCAAATAGACTATTTTATGAATATATTAAAGAGGTTTATGATATCGCTGCCAGTGAAGTCTACATGTAGTCAATGCAACTTGGAATGAAACGAGTACCGGGACTGAAATCTGAAGAATTATTATACGTGGCAGAATTAGTGTAGAGGTACAAACACACTAGTAAGTTGTATCTCACAGTGAAATCGCGGTAAAAATACTCATATCACATCTACTAAGGTGTGTAACTATTTGCCTATAGAGATTCCTAACGGGGTCTACACAGTCGGCAAGACAAGAACTTGTAGACCTAAACTTTACCTATTGGGGTGTTTTTGGAGGGTATTTTAACTGATTGACACGACTAAATACTACGAAAGTATCAGTGACCATATGGTGATATTTGACTTATCACGAAATGAATATTAACACATATGCCAAGCCACTCGTACAGTCAGCTTCTAAGGGCTAAGACTACAGCTGGCAATTCTTCGCGTCTATAATGCAATTCCACTTATAACGCAACTCACCGCCTCATACGAATCTGTACTGCAGATTTTAATCAATGATATTGTAGTTAATTCAATTCATCTCGAGATCCAAGCTGTTTTTGGAAATATATCAATGTAGACCAAAGTTGTAAATGATGACCGGGCTTGGCATTCAGAGGGCGGGGAAACCGGCTAAGGAGAAGCGGGGTAACATCATAGGAGGAAGAATAGAAAAGAGAAATTTAGCCTTTAAATATTACTAAATTTCTCTGTTTTCCGGGCTTATATAGTGCGGGATTCAACAAATGATTTTGCTGTGTACGAGATGTCGTAAGCTAAATATACCCTTTTAATATACCGAGCGGTAAAAATAGTCCAATTGAAAAAGACGATAATCAGACTAAGATAACGATGTCCCCAATGCTGTATATACAAACTATTCCAAATACTTATAGTTACAGCGAGGAAAGCGATTCAGACCCAGTATCTGGATTAGGAACTACAATGGTCCCATTCGTAACCATAACACCATCCCCTCAAAGTCCACCACCAATACCTTCTCGTCTTCATTCGGCGGCTTGGGATCTCTGGCTTTAGGTATGTATACTCCTCTCAGCTTCAATCATTGTTGAACAGCTGTGCTTCCCACAGCACCATCAGTAAATTGATATTATCCTTGCTCATACAGATACTCTGATAGCAGACTAGTTGCACTTCCTGTTACTAGGCCTTCTAATATTCCTAGGCTGAAAAATAATACTTGGAAAAACATATCTATAAGCGGTGTCTGGCATGAGAAAGTAGAGCCCATAAACACTTTGATCTACAAAAAATACCAACTACAAGAGCTTTGAGCTTATTTTGGAGGTGCCTATGCTTTACCGTTCGTCAATATCCAGCTCCTCCTTACCAACTTCATCGTCACCGTATACACTTACCCAGGTGGGCGTTTTCAGATCAGCATCCTTCCACACCGCCATCGCCTCAATTTGCTCTATAATTCGCTTAATAGGATCGTATCTCTTCGCCTCCTTCTGCATCTCTAGTGCTTTCGCTCTGATTTTTGAGTCCTTAAGCACCGTCTCAACACCTTCCCGAACCTGTTCTACCGTTGGTCGAGTCACCCAAAGATCAAGTCCGCAACCAGCCCACTCGATTCGGTTCCCCGTTGCCATCTTGTCGCCGTCGAGGCCCGCCTTAAGAATCGGAACCCCGTGGCTAACAGCTTGCTGCACTCCATTGTACCCGCCATTCGTGACGAAGAGTGTCGCGTGCTTCAGAAGCTCGGTGTATGGAACATAGTCCACCACATGTATGTGTGCGGGAATACTTATCTCTTCTGGTAGCCTTGCACCTTTCCATCCTAGAATCACCACTACGATCGTATCCGCTCTGTTTCGCAGGGCGTCAATTGTTGGAATGATTAGCTCCGTATAATCGATGTCCATGGTTCCCTGCGTCACAGCAATAATATCTCTCTGTCCTCTATTGCCCTCCAGTTCATCCCACCATGCTGGCTGGCCCACCCATACATCCGTATCACTCGCCGGCACGCCGCCAATAAACCGCATGTTGGGCGGCATATCGGTTCTTGGAAGCTCTAAGCTCGGAATACACATCTGTAAATGAGCTTCCGGGAGCTGAAACCGCTCGCTCACGTGAGGAAGCTCCTTTCCCATTTCCAACCCAAGATCCTCTAGCACCCACTGAAATTCCCGCTGGGCCCGCTCGAACGCATGGAGCATGTTACGACACCAAGCTTTGACTTTTGCGCGACTGGCGGGCGAGGTATCGGGGAAGGCGCGGACGCCGATGGGGAGAAAGTCGATGCTAGGCATCATGAAGGGTGTGACGCCAAGGGCGATGACAGGGACGTAGATCAGGCCAGGGATACGGAGGAGCATAGGCACGCTACCTCGAAACCAGGACTCTTGCACCATGACAATGGATCGATCTGGCTCCCGCGCCTTCAGGTCATATAGAATGCTTTGCAAGGCGCGCGCCTGCCGGAAAATGGCTCGAGTGGGCACGATAGATCGGTAGACCATCTGCTCAAGGCCGGGGGGCCAGTAGTTTCGCTCGGGCTGCAGGGTATCAAAGTCTTTTTCGGTATAGTCGGCGATTCCAGTAAGGGATACAAATGTGAGATCCAGCTTCTCGAAGGACTCCTTATAAGCGGATGGGAGGAGGACAGTTATCTCATAGCCGTGCTTTATCAGTTCGCTGGCGACGAGGCGAACGGGCTGGACATGGCCGTTGACGGGGTGGGCAGCCATCACTATGAATGGCTTCTTATATGAAGCCATAGCGTCAATGCTAAAATTTGATTTATTGCTTGATTCAGCTGACGGGAAATTTAGGTGGCTATATTGCTCGCTGTTCGCTCTTAGTGCTTATTGCTATTAGGTAAGCTCAAGGACTCACTAGTTTAACGTGACCTATAACGTGCATGTATAGCGAACCGGCCAGACAAGCGAACTAGCCAAAATTCCACGCTAGCCCGACCTTCTTCTTAGATATACTATTTCTCTACAACTAATGATGTCAAAGCAAAATGATGATAGACAGCTATTCTTAGCTATCCAAGCTATCCAACAAAACCCTAAATTAAGCTATCGAGCTGCTGCAAAGATCTATTCYRTAGACYATCGTAAGCTTRGTCAACGTTTACGTRGTATACCTTCAYGACGYGATATTCAAGCYAATTCACGAAAATTRAYTAACCTAGAAGAATCTATGCTTGTTTAATATATTCTCGATCTAGCTGCTAAAGGATTTCCTCCTCGATTATCTACTATTGAAGATATAGCAAATCGACTTCTCACGACGCGTGACGCGCTATACGTTAAGACGCGTTAAGCTTCTAACTTTGTTAGACGTTGCTTAGAGCTTAAATTATGCTTCTAATACAAATATGATTACTAGAGAGCTAAGTGCGAAGATCTAGAAGTTATTCATAGCTAGTTTTGACTTATTTAGAATATAATTGCGAAGTATAGAATCTATGATATAGATATCTATAATTTTGATGAGACTAGGTTTATGATAGATCAAATTAGAACTAGAATAATCATGACTAGCTCTGATAGGCGTGCAAAAGCAAAGAAATCATAGCCTAGTAACTAGGAATAAGTTACTATGATCTAAGGTATAAGTTCTGAAGGCTAGTGTATACTATTATTTATAGTCATTGCAACGCAAAATCACTTTAGATCTTAGTCTAAAAATAATAGATTCTTATTTAGTTAGAAGACTATAGTAACTAATAATAGTTAGACAAATAATAAGAAAGGTATAGAATAGATTAAGTACTTTAAGAAGTATACTAAGGCTTGAACTATAAATAGTTTTCGCTTATTAGTCTTTAATAGTTATGAGAGTTATTACTTAGATGAATTCGAAGAGTACTATAAAGAGTATAATATTATTACTTTATATATGCTTACTTATTCTTCTTATATACTCTAGCTACTCGATATTAGTTGTTTTAGCCCTTTGAAGAAGATATATAATCGCTAAATTAAAGATATGATACGAGTTTATATTATTTATATTACTAAGGAAGACTTCTTTCCTACCTTCTATATTACATTTAATATTGCAATGACTAAAAGCAATATTCGTAGAGGGTTTAGAGGGTCTAGACTTTACCTATTCGACCCTGAAAGGGTGATATCTATACTAGATCTCTAGTTATAGACGCCAACGCCCCTAAGCTCATGTCCTAGGATTACTGAAGCTTAGGTTTCTTAGATACTAAATAACCTAATTGAAGCTACATCGCAATCTACTTTTATTAAAAGTCGAGTTGTATATCACTAGAATAGCTCTCTAACCCTTATATATAAGGCTATTGATCATTTTGCGAAAGGTATATCTAAAATCATGCACTAGCTAGTACTCTTATAAGAAGAGAATAAGAACCTTCGATAAGCAAATGAACTACTAAGTAAACGTCGAAGAGCTAAAAAGACACGTCTATAGCATAGAGGAGCACTTACGCAACAAGAAGCAAGAGACCTATAAGATGAGAAGGACATTGAGAGTCAAGTAAAGCAAGAAACAAAGGCTAGTATAGGTCGGAAGCCAAGGGAAGAATCACGTGCACGACGTTGTGGCAACTGTAGAGAGACTAGGCATAATATGCGCACCTGTCAGGTTATAATAGAGGTATCTGAAGAAGAGGATTCTGAGTAGTTTCATTTGATTATAGGCGTTGTAGTGTATTTATCATAGTTTGAAATACAAGGGTTGAAAATTTTGGCTGGTTCGCTTGTCTGGCCGGTTCGCTATACATGCACGTTAAGGAACTCGGATTTATAAGGAACTCGAATAAGTTAACTGTTCTACTATTCTGCCTTTTACCTTTGATCGTGTCTTACGAGCTATTTACTCCTCTAATTCCTACTCCGAATCCCTTAAACTATTCTCTAGGTCTTCTTTAATTTCTTCTTCTAGTTCTTTAATCGGATAATTATATAGTCATCCTTATAGCTTTTTATCCTTCTTGTTCACCTCGCATAGGAGTTTTAGTATTTCTTCTTCTACTAAAGATAATGTTGAAAGAATCATATGTCATGTGATGTAGCTTTATTTAGCACTCCAGGCTCCAAGCCTATAGGAGGTAGAGCTTCTGTGCAAACGCACAATCAAGAGCTTTTCAACTTCCAACTCTGTACGTTGAGAACTTTCAACAGATAAATTAGTCCTATAATTTAATCGAGGTCTTCTAACTAGCAGTTATCCCTAATATCTCTGCGTTCATTCCCTACTACTTTTAATATCTTGCCTCACGTCAGAATGCCAGACCATGCCGCACTGCCCGAGCTGGTATAGAGTAGAAGCAGGCTATAAATTTTATGCCTTCTTGTTCTTGGTGAAGCTAAACGTGAAGCACGCAGCATTTTTAGGATTTGCCTGATGTCGGAGAGGACGGTGAGAATTTTATGCAGTTATCGGGAACACTATGATCGATAGCGCGGTCAAATTTCAATACGGCTAGTATTTGAAGAGTAGTTCGGGTGAAATAGATAGCCTTGTTCATGTTGGTGTTGGTGGGAAATAGAACGCTACCGAATATCCAGGCGGAGTTACTTGTTATCTCCCACTCAGTAATTTCAGCTTACAGTGAGTTCAAAAAAGCTCTAGTCAATGGATTCGTTGCTCCGCCAATGCCATGTGAGCGCTATCAAACCACTTTTGCTTTCAAAATGCTGCACTTATCTCAATTTTATATGAAATCTAGAGAAATTCTATGGAAAGGTACTTCAAAAGGAAGAACAATACTACTCTTTAGCGCCGTTAACGGCTTGAGGTAGATTCGTCACTTTCGGAGCAGCCTTCATGCAGCTTACTGGGCGCGGCGCGTACCCCGCTTTCAGCGACTTCCCTGCCTCAAATTACAACTTCATCCATCTAGAATGCTTCCCGTTTTTTGCTCTATAAGATATTGGGCTCATATATGCGTATACCGCTTTATAGGAGCTGACATCAATAACCTCACCTTGTCCAGAGCTGGTACTTATAGAGCTGAGTCTAGGCTGTGTGGGAGATTAAAATCGAAGCGGTGTACAATCTGATATAAGCATTTCTCTACATTCCTGCCACAAAAGAATATCAACAAGAAAAATCCATCGTCACTTGTACCAGGTCACCTGGCAACATGTGCCTGGCCAATGGAGAACACGCTGACCGTCCATTCGGCGACTCGAATGTCGCAGAATCGCCTATCCTTCGTTTCGCAGAGCCCTTCGTAACGGCGCATGTAAACGATGACCGTAACGATGATACTACGACAAGCGGTAGGGCGTATGATGTCGGCGTAAATAGTCCTTTGGGCCTGCCTAAAGATTTTCCGTTCATGCCACTCCCGCCTTTTGAAGAAAGCCGAACAGAAAACGATGAGGCGCTTCCGTGGAAGACTGGGGAAAACTTCGAAGGCTGCCAGAATCAACACCTTCCCCAGCTGAGTACAGCTGAGAGGGACGATGATCACATTGCCAGGAGTTGGCCCAAGGGTTACAATATGAAATATCTTGGATTTAAGACTGGGTTAAGCTGTGTGGGCAGGGAGATCTTTGCTAAGATATTCACATTTGCCTTCCTCTCTCGAGTTAGGGAGTGCAACAGTTCAAGGTGTCAAGCGCGAAAGACTTTATTTGCCAAATCTGTACCATCATGCGAGTGGCCAGCCTTTAGTGACTACGTCTTGACGCTTATCGCGTGCGGGAATCTTGGGAATGGGTTGGACATGATTTTGCAGCGACTCATACCGGAGAACAAATTTCCCCGATCGGTGCAGGCCTTTTGCATAGACATTCGGGGCATGCTAGAGATATTAATCTGGTCTCGAAATTTCATGAATGGACATACTGTGGGTCTTTTTGAACTGCAAAATTCTCTTAGTACAAGCCGCGACAACTTGTCGGCACTATGGGACGTGTTGTCACCCCAATATGAAGCCAAGGCATTGGAGTACGCCGCAAGATGCCACAGGCATGGAATATGTCCGACTCGGATTTGGAATATATCCTTCCAAAGTTCTTACGGAGTTAACAGCATTTCTCACATTGCGGAGATGGCCCTCGTGGCCGAGCCTCCGTCTTCTAAAACACAACACCTGAATTGCACGGATCAGCACTGCTCCCTCAGTATTATGAATTCCACGTTGGTCAAACAAGCTCATAAGTGCCCGAGGGAAAATTGCGAGGAAATGGAAGAATTCCATCCGGATATTCTGAATGAAGCCTTCAAAAATTCAATACGAGACGATGCATTGCCTTGTATTGGTGCGTGGCAAACAAGGTCAAGTGTGGAAAGCGAGGAACCTCGCCGTTTATGTAGTATCATAAACTCAAACTATATGGCCATATCACATGTCTGGTCCGATGGTACAGGAGTTGGATTGAGCAGGCAGCCAGGTATGGTGAACAAATGTCTGTCTGACTACTTTGAGAGAATAGCCACGACTTTGGGCTGCAACGGAATCTGGTGGGACACCATTTCTTTACCCACAGAGCGTGAATCCAAGACTGTCGCTATAAATAACATGTTGCAAAACTACGAGAAAGCCAAGGTTGTCCTGGTTCATGATGAAGACTTGGTGAAATTCACATGGGTGGATGACGGAAGCCCGGCAATTGCCTTGGTATTATCGTCCTGGTTTACCAGAGGCTGGACCGCAGCTGAGTTGTGGTCATCGCGGCACGTTCCAGTCAAAGTTCTCTTTGCAAATCCGGCTGCAGGCAAGATACATGAGCACGGGTCACCCCAGCCGCAATACATGACCGCCGACCTTGACAAGGACATCCTTGCAGGCAACTTGACAGGCTGGTCGCGATATGGTGAGAGCTACGCACGAAGGCCCGCGCCTCGCCTCGGCCATATCATTGCCACTAATATCTTGATGCTTTTGCGGAGCGAGGATTTTGCAGTTGATAGCCAAATCTTCAAGACCAGATTGTCCAGTTTGATAAAAGTCCTTCGGCAGAGGGTGACATCCTGGTCTCGAGACCGGATGATTATAGCGGGAATGATGGGCCTGCGTAGTGAGAAGTTTGATTCCAACTCTACAACCGTGCAGATCACTCAGGAGCTTCTCAAAAACGTGAACCGTATCAAGACGACCGAGTTAATCCACGGCGAGGTCCCCATTTCTCTCTATGGCGGCCCTTGGGAATGGTGTCCACAGTCGATTTTCGATTTAGGACTAGCTTTCAGTGGATCCGACCCTACAAACGACTTTTGCGATGTTCGTGAACATGGAACCCTGTCTGGTAAATTTTTAGCGTACAAGGTGCAGCGCAATTATTCCATATTGCCATACGGCTCACACCCTGCTCATAAAGCTCGAATCACCGTCGCCCTCTCTCAGAGGCAGCATTGTCTACTCCTAACCACAACATATATTGTCAAGCGAAGGATATTCATACTCTTCCAACCTAGATACGTTGAGGAGTGCATAATCGTGGGCCACTGGATAGGATGTGTTACCTTACAGGAACCACCGGATGTTCAATCACCGATTCGCTTTGAGATGGGATCTCAAGACACCCAGACCCTGAGAGATTCATACAGCTTACCAAGCGACACAAGCTTCGAGTTCGGAGCTAATACCGGCCTCAGTAAAGCTCCACTGCCTTCAATTAGCATTCACCACCTCACCTTGACAGTCCAGGCATCTAGAAGATCACATTGGGGTGCTGACACCAAGTGGGTTTTTTCAGAGGAGTCTGATAAAGAGCAAGACGAAGTATGGCAATTTGTAAAGCGAACCCTTCTAAATGCCTCTAGCTGATTTATCTAACAGGTGCACATAACTCCAAAGTGGCTTCCTCAGCCGGTATGGATACACGACTATGATGCTGAAAAGACCTTGGAGCTAGTAAAAGGTCACTTCACTAGAAACCTCTTCGCAAGTACCGTTATAGTGTTCAATCTTGGCAGCCATGAAAGCAGGATTCAGGGGTCCTTTGCATCTGACTTGCGAAAGCACCTCAGAATGAAAGGTACTACAGAACATCCTAATACTATCGAATTAGTGTGGTCATTCCCGTACAAATTTAGAAGATTTCCGTTAACATCCTGCCCGCCAATGCGTACCCTATATAAGTCAGTCTTTCACGAAGTAGAAACCATCATGGTTAATGGTGAGAGTTGGAGGATTTCACTAGGCCTCAATGAGTTTAAACATTGGATCCAGCCAAACCTTGATACTGGCGTTATCCAGGGACAAGCACACCTAGAATACCCCCGGCATTTACGTAACCCAGAATGTCTACGCAGCAAATTTGTAAACTCTTCTAGGTCGTGCAATTGTAAGAAATGCTCGTGGGAGGAAAATAATGAAGACTTCTTTGCAAAATATCCAGGCCTTGTTGAGAGAAGCCTTAAAGCAGAGGAGCCTAAAAAATAACTTTTAAACGACGACTAGAGGGTTAGCAGCATTAGAAAAACGTAGCTAGTTATAGGTTTCGCTCAATATCATAATTTTCCCTTCTGTGTTACCTTCTAGCTAGATAGGCTTCCGAGGACACTATATAGCAAAACAAGTACAGAGGGCCACGCTTCAACTACCTTCGTAGGTGTTCAAAATTTCATAGTAGGTACTTTTGGTCGTTGTACTTTTGGATCGTTAATCTGATTTCAGACATCTGCTCTAGTTATAGAATTATAGTAAAGTAAAGTTGAAGGAGTCGCTTATTTTATTTATTTAAATTATTAACTTAACTTAACTTATAATAAAACTTATTATTTTTATTGAAAGTTCTCAACGTACAGAGTTGGAAGTTGAAAAGCTCTTGATTGTGCGTTTGTACAGAAGCTTTACCTCTTATAGGCTTGGAGCCTGGAGTGCTAAATAAAGCTACATCACATGACATATGATTCTTTCAACAATTTTTGATATATCTTTATTTTATAATTAACTACATCTAAAACTGCCTAGTATTATTGAAAGTCTATAACGTTCTTTTGGTAGAGTTATGTATACTATGACTTTGGTGCTTCTTAACCTAACTCGTTGCTAACTTATATTTCTAGGCTCTTGTACTATATTAACTCTTCCGCATTCATCTCCCTCGTAGTTCTTACTGAGCGACGAGCCTTACCTCAAGCAGAATCATATAAACTACTAGTAGAATATATCGCTGTTTTCACATAGCTTATAACCTGACTCTAAGTATATTTCAATGATGACACTGTAACATAAGTCTTAACCTCAAAATCAACTACAACCTCAATCACCGACCTCTCTGACGATCAGGAGTAAACCATTAGTAGTAAGCCACTAGCTATGTCTTCATCACTTGGGGCGCTCTCCGGTCTAACCGAGATTCTTCTTTGTGTATTCCAAAATTGCAATGACATTCCAGATGTTATTGCGCTAGCTTCGACATGTAAGGATCTCTATTCGATTTGGATTCGTTATACCGGGCAAATCATTTGGTATATAGGTAATCGCAGTATTCTTTGCTTTAAGGATTGTCTTGCTGCGGTAAGTGTCTCCTATTATCGCCCCTGAAATATCTTAATACTTTAGCTATAGGTTTGCGCCACAGAAATTATCAAATGTGCACAGCTTCATGGGAAATTACCGCCTTACCCATTTCAAATTCAAGGCTTGAGTGGTACTAGTAAAGTACCTACTATTCAAGAGCTACAGTGTTTATACAACGTACAACATATGATATACTGTATAGAGCAAATGGATTTACATTGGGAACTTGAGGATGACTTTACAATTCACTCAGAGTTTATTGATTTTGATGAATTGTACGGCCTTGGATGGGATACATGGAAGGAAAACTTTTATAGGTCTACGTATAGGGTAATTGTTCTTGGTGCTGTATGTTCTAAGACATATATAGAGCCACTCTTCCTCGCTGCTAAGACAGGACAGATCAGTCTTTTTAACCGTATCCAGTGCCGGTATTGGGACCTTCCTCGAATATCAGAAGAAGACACCAATTTTTTAAGATGGTACCCTGTATAAAATTTCGATGCGGAAGATAAAAGTGAGATCGGAAAGCAGAGGGACAAAGGTCTTGAGCTAGTCTTTGGTCCATTCCTAGAATGGATGATCCATGATGAAAAGGAAGACTCCCTCGAAAATATACTACGCGTCCTTTCCGCCTATGACCACCTAACCAGCAAGATTGTATGTGGAAATGGAGAGAATTCCTTTGGGAGAACGAACTGGGATGCAGCTAATAATGGGCTACCGATGAATAATGGACCACCAAGAATCGATGAAACTATCCGCAAAGCCGTCGTAGCTCCTTTTGGTGTATTTCAAGTGGAAGATATCACACTCCCAGAGAGAGCAGAAGACCCTCGGAATCTCTACTTAATCGCCAATCCGATAGGGAGGATCGCAGATAACGTACTCAAGCCCATGACACAAAGCTAGAGGGAAATCATTTGGCCATTGCAGTCTATTAATATAAACCTGGTGCTTCAGTACCTACAATGGATATCAACTAGACTGTACAGACAAGATGGATATCCAGCACCGAAACCGGTACTTCTTTTCTTCACGTTTAGTCTACGGAAGTACTATGCACGAAAACTCCTCCCTGAGGCCTTCAACGAAGACTTCCCTGATCCACCTTATAAGACGCTTGCACACCCAGGTACCTTTATTAGAGGTAGTAGAGAAGGGTTGGTCAGTCTGGTGGACTATCAAACTATAATTCATTCTCGCGAATAATAGGACCTAGGGCACTTAGCTATAAATTAGTTATATTTGGCGAGGGACTAATTCTTTGGCTTTCCTGATCAAGGTGAAAAGGATCAATTTGGGATTTGCCGTGCTATGTTACTATAGATACTTAACTATCTTATCTTATCCTGTATTTAGAACTTGTAGTTTACAGAGATAATATGGGAATGGCGAGAGACTATCTCAACTAGAAACTCAAAGGCTATGTACATATGGTTAAGCTCCAGCCATTGAACAGGCAGATCTTCAGGGTGTATTAAGTAGTACGGAGCTACATGACTCTATCGATTAGTGTTAGGTACTAGTTACGTATATAAGTCTGACTATTCGTATCCAGGATACTATATCTTCAACACGAGAAAGCGTTCATAAATTATTTTTTGATAGTCTCCCATGGGAATAGTACAAATTTTATATACTATATGTTATTACACATTTTACTAAATGCGACCTCGAGACAAGAGAGGCGAAACTCTAAGAAGGGAAGGAGTGTTTGACTACGACCCAGTCTTGAAGTGTCCTAGCTAAAGAAGTCTAACACATTGCAAGTACTAGAGTTGTAACAGTATCGTTTTTAAGCCTGAAAGATAACAGTGTACTGTTGTTTTCAAGTAATAATCTTGTTAAATATTATAGAAAGATGTAATAGACGTGTAAAGGTTTCATTTGTGGTTTGAGTGTGTGGAGAAGACCAGTCATAGCCGCTGGTAATTGTATGCGAACAATTAAAAGAAGTAAGAATATATATTAGCATAAAACAATGAGTCTGTTGGTATCGGTGAAAAGAACTGAACCCATTTGACGCCTTCACTGAATCCACCCTTCTTCCCTCATCACCTCTCCAGTCCACTCCTCCAACCTCTCAGCAAGTTTCCCATCCTTCGCCGCACCACTCTGCCACCTTGGTTCCCCAAATCGGTGGAAAATTTCGAAATACATGCCGCTCTGCTCCGCCTTCATATCCTGACTCGCCACACAGAACAAACTGGTCCACGACCCCTTTTCAGCGGGCCATATCAATCCAAACATGCGTAAGACGGAGAAAACACGTGTCATGCCTGACCCCGACTCTACTACCGACGTGGCAAGATTCGTCTCCACCAGACCTGGATGCACGGACGAAACCCAGATCTCGCCCTCCCCGTTCCGCGCACTGAGGGAGCCGGGGCCGTACGTCTTGTGCAGAGTCTTAGTGTGTAGAATGTTGGCGAGCTTGCTCTGTCCGTACCGCAACCACGGGCTGCCATCCTTGAGCGAAGGGTCCTCGAAATTGATGCCGCCCTTGGGTGCACTCAAGTGGCCCGATGAGGAGAGGTTGACGATACGCACGCCGCCGGGAGGAAGCGCCTTGGCGGTTCGCCGTAACACAGGAAGCAGGTGCGCGGTGAAAACCCAGTGTGCGAGGTAGTTGGTCTGCCACTGGACCTCGTGGCCATCTTTGGTCATTGCAAAGGGTGTCGCCATGATGCCTGCGTTATTGACCAGGCCATGGAGGGAAGTTTCGAGAGTGAGGAAGCGTTTAGCGGCTGCAACGACGCTGGTGAGGTCCATGAGGTCTATTTGCAGGAATTCGATTTTGGCTGCGGGGTGCATTTTCTTGATGTTGGCGATGGCTGCTGTGGCCTTCTCTGGGGACCGGGCGCACATGTAAACGTGGGCACCATGTGCTGCTAGGTGGGCTACGGTGTAGTAGCCTCTATAGTTGGGTGAGATCAGCGATGCGGGCTCCGTGGTGATAAAGGATACTTACATGCCAGAATTGCCACCGGTGACTATGAATACTTTGCCCTTGAGATCAGGGAGAGTGCTGGGATGGAAAGTCATGTTCCAAACGAGTACTTGAGTCAATGTGTGAAGGCGCAATACTAAGAAACAGACAGTTCAATATGGTGGATTGAGTTATATGTTTTTAATGGTACCAAAGATGGGTCGAAGATCAAGTGCTAGTACGATCTTTATATTCCGCTTCTTACACAGTATCTTCGATGCTACACCTAGCATCAGATATCGTGACAAACCAATCACGTTGCATTTGACTTGAAGAGATGGCCCAATAGCAGCGTTCCGAGGGAGCGAGTGAGCCAGCTGCAGGAAGCATGGGACTCACTGCCACTTGCTGTCGAAGGTAGCCACCCTCATATCATCACGTCTCTCATATCACTCACGTGGTGCTCGATCTGGAGAGTGAGCAGGTTGCATGACGCTAGGCCTGCTCCAGTCCAAGACCAATGAAATCGTGCCGTTCGACCAACCCCTGGCTGTCTGCGCCTCAGTCGACGTACGGATAATTCCTCCGGCGCCGAGTGTCCGACTCGCTATTGTGAGCAGGCTACATTAACCGCCGCCCGAATAAAGTTGCATCATGCATCACCAGATTCATCATGGCCGCAATTCCAACATCCGCCTGCATTATGAATCCTGCAAATTCAACAGCACTACGCATCCAATGCGCGTCGATGCCACAGTTGGCCGAGGTACGTCCCAGGCCGCATTCAATCACCAAGACGACACAAGGGGCTCACTGTGTACAGGCAATAAGCCGGGAGGACAACTGGACGGGGACCAAGGATGCCGTAGCACGCAGACGGGCACAGACGAGACTCAACACCAGGGCATACCGTAAGTAAGGCCTTGTTTTGTCCTTGGTCTAAATCAGGAGTCAGGACCAGTGCGACCAAGAGGTAACCGCCCAGTAGGAAAACGGAAAGCCCTAGCAAAGCAAGCCGAAGCATCGAGTGCCGCAACCAAAACACCTGTGAAATCAGAAGCGCTCGTGGAATGCTGGGACATTAAGCAGCAATCCGTCTCCACAGTCCAAGCATCCCGTGTAAAGCAACTATACAATGCAAGAAACCCCTTGCTACCAGATAAACCTAGAATAGAGCAGTTTGAAATGATCTTCCCCCTGTGTCCAGACCACCTCATCACACTGCTCCAGTACAACGCCCTCCGTGCCCTGGCTGTCAACCGCACTCTAATCTCGGGAATCCTCGTGTCGCCGCTCGACTGTGATGTGGAAGTAATCCATGTCATCCCCTACCCCACCAAGCCCGAACTACTCCCTTCAACACTCCTGCCCACCACCCTTCAACAAACAGTGCCGCACGGCGACTGGATCGACCTGTACCCATCTCCCGAGGGACGAGATCGCCTGATCTGGGCCACCGGTACCTTCGACGAGGACGAACTGTGGGCCGACTGCATCGGCGGGCTATACGAGGGCTTTCCTGATGACGAGGTTGAGCGACGCGGAATCATTGCGTGGTCGCCTCCCTGGGACATCACAGGGTGGGAGATGTCAGAAGGGTTTCTGAGGAAATGGGGATGGTTGTTTGAAGGGTTGGTGGGGCCGTTAGAGGCGACGAATCGATGGCGGATGGAGAGAGGCGAGGAGCCATTTGTTCATAGTGACACCACGTCACATACAGCTGTGTGACCTTTGCATAAATACTAAAGCCCCGCAAACACCAACTGCTGCAAAAGAATGGATCAATTTGAAATTCTCCCGCATGGGCCTAGCAAACATGATTCAATAAGGGGAAATGCGGACAGAATCTCCCGCGTCCCTACTGTACAGAAAACAGAATAGCTGGTTTTTACGACTTGCTGAAGCCTGACTATACAATAAGGCACTATAAATAGATCAAATTCATCATTTTGCAGACTAGAACTTTTCTGTTTTCAGATTCGACTGATCAACTTCTGGTTTCTCTGTCGAGCAGCTAGTAAATGGCTTGTAAGAAATTGAAGGGGCGATTCGGCAACTTTTGAGCATAGAAACAAAATCAATTAATCAAAGCAATTTGATAACATACCATCACTTCATCTCTCCTTGAAGGCAAAAATGTCAAGGTCGCGAAAATCTTGATCCCGGACACTTTTGTACTGAATTCTTGTGCATACGCCTAAAAGTCCGCATGAGTTATCATCATGAGCGAATCCGACGCAAAATTGCCGTCCTCAATTTCATCAAGCTATTAAAGTCCTCCTCGTCCTTTGCAGCAATCATAGTGGAAGGAATACTCCCCCTTGTCCATTCTCCTCTGCTTGCAAAAAGTGATTTGGTGGTTTCTCTTGCACAACATTGTATCCCAGAGAATTTTGCGATGCTAGCTTCCACTCATGTTCCACAATAGCGTGTGTATGTTGAGGATGCTGCATGCTAGGCGAGCCTTGATATGGAATCGTATCATTTGCACCAGCGGTGAGTAACGTATTCATATCTTAAATCGCCCCATGTCATCTAGCCCAACTGAAAAGTTCATCTGTAACACCATATACCAGGGCCGCTTTAGCAGCTAAAGAGGACTAGTCTAACATAAAGAAGCTTTCTGTGAAGTGGTCTAATCTGCCTAGTCACTCGGACCCTCAAATGTGGATACGAAAGGCTTGCTGAAGCTTTGATAGTATACCGAGGAAAATGAACATTGCTAAATCAAGTCCTGTACTTCATTCTCAGGCACATAGGTAGACTTAATCACATAGATATTTCTGAAACTACATGTACGACACCTCGTCTTATAATATTAACATCCTAGGCCCCTTTCTCAATAGCAAGTAACACTGATACACTATAGGCATTATAATAATAGTCATATTGCACCCTGAAGCTATATATATATCAGATACTTTTTTGAAGCGACCCTATAGTAATGATCATTCATAAAATAATGTGTACTAAGGCTATTATAAGAGAGTATATTATATGTAAGAATAACTAAACTTTTATTATATTTATTATCAATTTTAATAGAGAGTTATAACTCTTATAAAGGTAACTTTAACTTATCTTTATTTTATTTTATTTTATTTATCTAATCCTAAGCTATATTTCTCTCTTATTCTTCTTCAACCTAAGCTTCTATTATTAAGATTCTCATCTGAAAATCTTTTTACTCGATGGTAAGTTAATCGTATTTTATCAATCTAATATCTAAAAATCTCATAAACTTGGATACCTTTCTTAGATTCTCTGTACTATTCTACTACCCGGTCTCTAGTCTGCTTCGCGACAACCCCTACGATTTCAATCATATGACCCTGCTTTTGAACTTTAGTACATCGCGTTTTTGAGGAAACCGAACCTAGGACAGCTCACAATAGCAGGTTCATTTCCTAATCTATTTATTGCCTTTGCACATCGTGTCCTACGATGACAAACTTTGGGGTCTTTACTCTATCGTATTTGTGATACACCTACCGCATCCTCGTTACCTATAACCACCCTGAGTCCTATATCATCGGGATATAGCACCGGCCGTTAAATGCATTCCCTATCCTTCGGCAGCCGGTCCACTTTAAACAGCATCGGGGCATGTGGGGATACTCGGTGGCATGCCAAGCCCGAAGCAGGAGCGGAGTATGCCCCTTTGTTTTGAGGTCTCGGCCACTCGGCCACTCGGCCCGAGCCTTATCCCGTCCCAGGGGTCAAGTCGTCGGCAAAGGGGTCGACGGCGTCGTGGTGAAGATATGAAGCAAATGTAAAAGGAGAAGCAGGGCAGCCTGGAATCAGGCACATTGCAACCGTTTATCTTCTCCCAGTCGACAAATCTCTCATCGTTCAACAGCACATTTCCGCTGCCGCCTCTAGTAACCCCGGATTTGTTACAATAGTCACAGGCCACGTCCCGCGCCATGGCATCTCCGAAGAAATCCGTGCTGGCAGACCCTATTCTTATCTTTCAGCTCATTCTAGCAGCATATGCCTGCTATGCAACATGGGGTCTCAACGTCTTGGACGGCTCAGTGGGACGCATGCTTGACATTTTCAAGACCGACATGCCAGTACTTACAGGCACAAATGCACCCGTAAAGACCCGCTTCACAGGTATTCCCCCGATTGACTACTGGATCGTCTTCATGATAGTCTTCTTCTGGGAAGCCCTCAATGGAAGCCACCCCGCAACTATCATAGAGGGTCTGTATTTTTTCGGACAAGTCTCTGCGCTGTGGACTCTGATGTGTCTTGAGGGAAAACGAATCGGGAACCAAGGACTCGTTGTGGGGAAGTAAGAATTTACAATATTTCGCGCGTTATGAGCATTGTGACTGATATTATCCTACTAGAGCCATGATGTGGCTTTATATCACCCATAACCTCACCATAGCTTGCTTTGCGCCAATCTACTTCATTCTGCATCACCAATCAAGCCCGACGTCTCGTACCACAGGCGTCAGCACAGCGACGCATTCGAGAGTCCTGTCCACGATTCGGCACCTGCGCTACCTGCCTCTTTCCATATTTCTGGGCTTAATGGTCCCCTTCTCGTACACAGGGCTCCCATCTCCCGACGTCATCTCCTATACGGCACAGCAAAATGCAATCGCCTTCACTATCTTCTACCCAACTTGGGTCGTGTTGTTGAATTACACCTTTGCTTGGTTGGATGCGACCTTCTGTAGCAGCGACACACCCACGGATCTCCATGACGTTTACATGCGGGCGTTGCGACCCGTCTATATATTCGCCATCGTGATCGGCGCCTTCATGCACATTGGAGTCGTTGTCACCTCATTGGCTTCCGTGGTGTTTCCGGGAGTATTCGCACCTGGTATCCCGGAGCTGTTCCACCCCCTGAATCTCCTGCTCCCCACGAATCCACCGGTGTACACTATCGGTGCTGGCATATTCAACTTCATGAAACGCGATCAGTGGATCGGGTACCTATCCATGTGGCTCTGGGTTCTGAAATGTTACCAGGAGAATGCCGAGCTGGCCGTTAAGACCTGGGGCCAGGCGATGCGGCGCGGGGTGGAAGTGATCGCGTCCGTTAGTCTCTTAGGTGCAGGTGGTGCTGCCGCCTTGTTTTTGTGGAGAAGAGATGAACTATTGTGTGTTCAGGAAAAGGCTGACATTCAGGAGAAGGCTACCAATGGAAGACAAAAAGCATGAGCTCAGTAGTGTGGCATTTCCCCAAGTATATCCAGCCACTGCGCTACAATATTTTGGGTACGTGACAGTTCAAAAACGGTGTGTTGGAGTCGCATAGGATGGGCTAAAAATAATCTACACTGCATACACAGATTGCGCACCGTCAATAGAACATATATACATGCAACTGGATTACACACTCTCTACATTTTACACTCATTTGACACTTAGTGCCTCTGAGCCAATTGAATCGATTAAACAACTACTACTTACTTAGTGATTCCGGACTGTGCTATAAATAAGGTTTACAACAGCAAGGTATTGTGGCTGCGGAAGGTTATGTAAACAAGGGTAGCTACTGGTCTATATAAGTTTCTATATAAATGGTTTCTCGAAAGAGCAGTCGCACATGCCCCTGGGTGGATTTTAAAGGAGAGAAACGCGAAACGAGCAGCAAGGAGCAATAATCTATCACTGCACTTCATCAATATTATAATCGACAGATCTGTGGTTTTGAAGCACAATTATGAGGTAATCAATTTTCACGATGCCTTCTTGGTGATTGTTCCTAATGTTAGGTTTGGTAATACTCTATGACAATATGAATCTTGTGCTGGGAATGACGGGATGTAGTGCAAAGGAACCTGGTGTTTAATGAAGATTTTCAGAGTCCCGAGGCTGGTCATGCCCTTTTAGTTTGCGATTGGCATCCCACTAAGATGTCACATCATCCTGTGCCGGATATTATGGATACTACTAGCTGTTGTACGTACAGCACACGGCAGGGTCACCGAAGCATGCTGCCGACATTACAGAGAAAGACCAAGCGGTTCAGGACAGCGGTTCCCTTCTTGCGCTGCCGCCCGGTGTGGGAGATGCAGTCCAGTCCAGCACGCTCTGGCCCCAGCGCAGCTGCAGATATCAGTGAATAGACTAGAACTGTAAGGATCACATTTGACCATCAGTTTGACCAAATGACGACTCATCTTTTGGTATAGTAACTCGTACCAATACACGCGAGGCAGACCAAGGGGCACCTCCGCCGGGTATCCCGGCGGGAGTGACAGGTGGCGCAGTATGCTCACTACAACTACTTCAGCATCTATCAGATATATGTGTTAATGACTTGTACTTTGGATAGCAAAGATGGTCCCAAGTTCGTCACGAGCGAATCTTAATAGCGGTTCTACAAAGCGGTACGACTGAGACAACGTGTTGATCGACGGTCTGTTATTCATGAAACCCTGTACGGTGAATGTCGGGGAGCACAAGGGGAGGAGAGGTGAGCCAATTACGAAAACAACCTTGGAGGAAGAGGGAAACGCCATCATTTTATTTGTTCTAACTACTTTGTTCTATCAGGATGAAAGACTGCGCAAGAGGACCTCGAACTTTTGAAAGCGTTGGGCAAAAGCAGAGCCCGAGACAAACTGGTCACGATACCAAGCCGTCAGGGTAGGCAAGGAGCACGGGCAGAGCGACAGACCCATCAACGCGACCCCGGCGGTGCTACTGCTACCGCCAGTACCGACCCAGCGGTCCAGGATGGGATGGACACAGCCACCAATCTCGGGCCGTACCAGCTCGACCGGCTCGTCGTCGCTGTGCACGTGCAGGTGCAGACAAAGGGCGCGGTGGGCGTACGAGCACAGCACGATGGCGCTGATGAAGAGGCTGATGGGCCGCAACGGGTTGCTAATGCGCAGCTCGGCCGGCGACAGGTGCGTCGCGAAACCGTTGGTTGCCGTCTCGCGCTCATAAATGCGGCGGAGCTGGGCTGCGTGCACGACGGCGCGGCGGGCATCGGGGCCTGACGCCCACATGCGCATGCGCATGGGAAGGCCTAGATCCTGGCACTCTTCACAGCACTGGGCCGTCTCAAGCACGGGGATGTCGGCCACCATGTGCATGTGCAACATATGGTAGAGCGTCAGGCTCGTGGCGGCCACCGAAATGGCCAGCGAGGGACGCGCATCGCTGGGTGTGGATGGGACCGGTGGTGACGCGGGAGACGATGCGAAGAAGGCCGTCTCCAAGTCATGGTTCATCTCCATGTGGCGGCGCATGTCAAGGAGGTAGCCTTGCCATGTGCGGATGCTCTCGGCCACGTCCGTGGATGGGTTCCGGTAGCTGCGCTGGTCGTGATAGCGCGCCTCCTGGGCGACCTCCCAGACGTCGCTGGTAAAGGCGCACAAGGCGAGGTGGTAGTCGTCCATCAGCAGATGCCGGGGCCGCGGATTGCTGGACTGCCCCACCTGCATCAGTCCCTCGTGAATGATGGTGCGGAACGACGTGCTATGCCGCCCGGCCGGCTCGTGCCATAGCAGGACCCGTCTCTCCTCAGGCTTGGCTGCTCGCCAGGTAGCATCGGATGCTGGGAATGTGAACCGCATCTCGCTCCATCGAAGCGTGGGAGCTCGCCCGAGGATCAGGCCGAGATAGGCGTCGAGCCGGAGAAAGTGGGCAGCGAGCCTGTCATCCAAATTAGCCAGTGTCCAAGAAGAGAGACGGGATCTGGCGCCCACCGGTTGAACTGTTCCTCCATGATCCATCGTTCATCCGCTGCATTGAAGGCCTGGTCGATTTTACGAGCGCCCTCAAACACGCCCATCCGCCGCAGATAAGCAATGCATATGGCCGCGCACCATACGACCCATTCAAAAGCATCTGGTGGGTTCTAGTTCAAACAAGAGTAGCTATTCGTCAGCTTTGCTCAAGACATGCCGGTGAAATCGATGCTTACATTGCCCGTGATGGCACAAGCGGCGATCAGGCCGAGCGCCTGCACGGTTTGGAAAGAACGCAGGGTGATGGTGCGGTTCGTAGACGACGAGAGCCACATTTCGCCCGACATACTCTGTATGAAGCTCTGCAAAAGCTTGCTGTGGTTTTCATTTATATCCCATAGCATGGCGTCCGACATACTCTTCTGTTGTATCCAATCCTGCACCTGCCCGAGCGCATATCCTATAGCCAGCGAGACAATTCAGTCTTAGACAGGCGGTCGTCATATAGGGGATGTAAAGAAATAAATCATGATCACGTACCGAGAGCTGGCGGGGCCCTTTCCGTGCCCAGAGTGGGCAGGTGCAGCAGAGGCCAGAGGCCATGGAAGAAGGTTTGCAGGTGGGAAGTATCTGGCTGCTCAATCTGATTCATCCACACCATGAAATCATCGATACTGTCGTTGGAATCGGGAGTGAGAACGTCGTTGAGAGACGCGGCAATGGTCGAGCGACTGGATTTGGACTGCCAGTGCACTTTCCCGCCAAACCCAGACGAAGATCCAGACGCTGGAGTTGCGAGGGAATCTGGAGTTATGAACGGGCTTGACGGCGTTGGTCCTTGTATAGACATTGGCGTCTGCGGCACTACAGGAGTTGTAGCAGTTATCGCCATTGGGGTCCGAGGAGTGGCCGGTACAGCAGTAAACGGCGTAGATAGCGGTTGGCTAGCTTGAAGGGAACTACCACGTTGGGACCAAGACGGACTGGTAATGGCAATGGGACTGTATACGGAACCAGCTGATAAAGTTTGATTGTATTGGGTTTGACCTGGGATGGGGTTGGTGGTGTTGGTATCATTATCCGGTTTATCATTCCAGCTGGGCCCGAAGTAGTAGTCCTGGCCATATTCCTCTGCCTCAACCTCCGCATCATCGTCGCATGCATCCACTTCCTTATCTTCGATACCGTCTTGATCCAAGAGCTCATCCTGGATCCCCCGAGGCTGTTGTTGCTGTTGTTGCTCTTGCTGATGCTGCTGGCCAAGCAAGTTCTGCAAGCTGGATGGAGTGCGTACGCACCGCACACCGCTAGCCTCGCAAGCGGAGCAGGGAAAGTTGGAGTCACAGCGTATCTTTCTTTTGCGACACGTCTTGCAGGCAAGCAGGGTCCTCTTGGGCCCTTCACCGGGCGGGGTGTTGTGCAAGAGCACGTGTCGGTGCAGGATGTCTTTGCGCGCAAAGTTCTTGTTGCATATGTAGCACTTGTGCGGTAGGGTGGGTTCGTGGCTGCGCACATGGCGGTTGAGATGCTCCTTACGGCGGAAGACCTTGGTGCACCCTCCATGTCTACAGTAGAAACTTGGTGGTGATGATGGGCTCGCCTCTTCTCCAGCCTCGACTTGCGGCTGTGCTGGGGTCGTGCGTGGGGAGAACGAGATTCCAGGAAAGCCTAAGCTTTGCACCATCATCTTACCAAGATAGTCGCTCTTTCACCCGTAGCAACTATGGTATGGAAGTAATGAGGGATGGTATGTGAGCAGAGGCGGGCGATTGCGATAATGAAACGGGTCTATAGCAATAGCATAGACTATTTAGCAAGCCATACCGTCCGGACAGACAACCCGAACACGTGGGCGGGCCTAGGAAACGGTGCTAACCTGACTGCATCAAATGGACTCCTAGATTGAAAGCCCTTCCAATTTGATAGATGTTATTGCGCATCGGGAAGCCACCTAGCCGTAGCATATTCAAAAGTACTTCTGTATGAATAAAAGCAATGCATAACTTATATGTTATTTTATGACAACAGGTCAACGCCGATAGTTTACATCCTAGTTACAAATTGTTTTATTCAAGTGGAGCTATGGGGTCTTTTTTTCAAAGCATCAAATACAGCCTGCATATGACGCCATAGAACTGTTGAGCGACATCTCGAGGTTTAATCAACTGCACGCTCCATGTCGTACTTACCCGCAGCGGGCCGTCCCTCGCCACCTCGACTCGCCGTGCGGGGCCCCGAGAGCTCGGTCCGAGTGGACGGGGATTCCGGACTCCAGCTCCGCCTCGGAGACTTCGGCCCGAGCCCGAGTTGAACATAACATCTCCCCCCACTTGGAGCCGAGCAGCATTGTTGGGCTGTTGTTGGACCAAATCACCCGCAACGAACTAATTTGCACGGTTTTAAAAGGCCTCTTATAACTACACGGAAAATATAAGCTATTTGGAAACACAGCCTATATAGTCGATTCTGTATTATAGAATCCTAATTCGAGTAGGAAATGAAGCTGCTGGGAGATAGTAGACTACGGCAATTTCGCACTGTAACCGAGCTCCACGAGTGCATATGGGATCATTGAATGCAAGTTTTAATGCTGGACATTGGCATGTGAGGATTGAGAAATACCAAAAGATGGTCTGCGAAGGAACATTTGGCCAAATCATCGGCTAGCTAGCTTCCCAAGGTAATGATAAAATCGCGCGAGAAAAAAACACATTGTGGAACGAGATTTCATATCTGATGTAGAGTCTCAAATATTGTAAAGAACATTGGTCATGTCGACCGCTGTTCATCGAGTTCGGACCAAGTCGCGAATGTTTGGCTGATGGACCTCCAGCTTGATCATCAGTTCCTCCCACATTTTCTCGCTAGCCTGCTTGCCCTCGGGGCTTCTTACAAAAGCAGACAATGCATGTCTGTCAGAAAAATTAGCATAGGTTATGCATGGTCCTTGATAGCGGAGTCGAATCACTCTTGAATCTTCCCATCGTTCATGTACTTCCCATGGCTCTCAGCCCCTTGTCCTATCGCATGCACAAGGGTCCTGCTACCGACCTCGGTCGTCCTAGCTAGCAAAAGTATCATGATAGCGAGCTGGATTGCGAACAATCCACGGAGGTCACGGATGAGACTCGACCGGCACAGCCCCGGAGTCAACGTGTTGACGCTGACATGGAATTCTTGTTTCTGTGTTGCCAGACACTCAGCCAGGGCTCTGACTAGTAAGATCTGAAGGAGCTTTGAGACATGGTACCGTTTGTTCATGTCGGCGCGATTGGCATCGTTCAGCACTGCGAATGGGTCCTTCTCGCGCCACTCGGGCAGATTGCTCTCGACGTGCCGGTCGGATGCCACGATGCTGATTCGTGGGATGCTCCCGTAACGAGCAGCCGACAGGCGAAGTCCCGGCAAAAGCAAGATCAGGAGCAGAAAGGTCGACATGACGTTGACGGTCAAGGTGCTCTCGTTGCCCTCAGCGAGATAAAAGTCCTGAGTTGCCTTACCAGCATTCAGCAGGACGGCGTCGATGCGAGCACCATGCTCAGCCACCTTGGCAGCGAAGCCCTTCACCGAGTCGTAGCTCTCAAGATTAAGCAAGAGCACCTCTATTTCACAGGACCCGGGAGGGATATTGAGGCTACGCACTGCTTCCTCGCCGCGTGATAGTGACCGGACCCCTAAGATGATGCGCGCCGCCTTGAGACGAACTAGGTGACGAGCCGCTTCCAGACCAAGGCCAGTGTTTCCCCCCGTAATCACGAATGTCTGGCCTGTGAAATCATACTGCGGTAACGGTGGCGTCACAAACAGCTGGGAATATAGAAAGGAGAGTACTGACATAGTGAAAGATTTGTCGGTTGCCTTGCCTGTGATTGCGAGCACTTGAAGAATTCGAGTAGTAGGTTAGTGTGTGGATAAGCACTTGAGTATTCTTATAGGTTTTAGTTTAATCAACACGGAAGTCGAGTCACCGGGAAGAGTGCCCGTCGGGTTCTACGCCGACTTCCTAGCTACCTGGGCAGTACAGAGAATAATAAGGCTAGTGCCTAGTCTAACTTGTGTATAAGTCTCTTTTAGATATAAACTATATATTGCCGTAAAGGTCGCTTACTAGCTTCTAAATACATCTTCCGTTGTCCCTGACCTCCCTAGCTTGGACTATCATTGCGTAGCTTAGTACAGTAGAGAGTGTCTTATAAATTTGTTTTAGAATATCTAGGATTCTCGAGATCTCCTCATTTGGAAATAAAATACACTAACCGCAAGGACCTAGACTCTTCAGTGTAGCGAGAGCTCTCTCTGTTTCTAGATACTAGAAGAAAGAAGCCCGAAGGGACGTCGCAGATTTGCTATTAATTTAGAAGAAGATGAAGATTACTAGGCATCATGAAATTTATGCGAAATTGACATTCGGTCAAATGACTGAGGTCATTTACTTTAATATATCACTAGTAGAAAATTGTATCTTCTCAACAAGTAAGACTATTCATATAAAACTTCTATATATACCAAGATCGCTTCTCATAACCAATTCTATAATACGAGTCTTGAAAACCTTTAAAGCAAATTAAACCAGCTTATGAAAGGCGCAAACAACAGCCGCAAATCTCACAATCGTCATAGTCGGCCCGAGAAGCTGCTGGAATGGAATATCCAAGCCATACTCCTTGAAGATCCAGTTGCGCAGTTCAGCACCAATCATGCTGTCCAGGCCATAGTCCACGATGGGAAGCACTTCAGGCTCAAAGACATCCGGCTCGAGCATCAGCAGACGGCCCAGCTTGGTTGTGAAGTGCTCGGAGATCAGGCCAACACCAGCCTGCAGCGAGCCAGCCTCCTTGATGGCCTGTTGAATAGTAAATCCCGCGCCGCCTTTGTCAGACGGCTCACTCGAGTTGATAGCCTGCAGCACTGCCTTGAAGCGCGTGTCCTCGGTCCAGAAGCTGTCGGTGACTTCGCTGCCCGCGAGCGAGTCCTTAAGTTTACTGGGGTCCATGCCGACGACAACGTGGTCGGCAGGGGACAAGGTGGCCTGCGTGGCAATGGCGGCTTCGAGCGACTCGAGGAGATGCGTCTCATTGATACCGTAGATACCCTTGCGCCGCAGCGCCGCCTCAATCTCCGGGTTTTCAGCTACCACGCCAACGCTCTGAACCATGGGCAGGACAAGAGAGGCGGCACGCTGGCCGTTAGCAACGCGGCGCCGCGCCAGGTTATCGAGGAAGCTATTCCCAGCCGCGTAGTTAGCTTGGCCTGGCGTACCCAAGATGCCCGAAGTCGAGCTGGTGAAGACGAGGAAGTCCAGGTCGGTCTGTGCGAAGGCTTGGTCCAGGTTGATGGCAGCGAGCACCTTGGGCGCTATAGACGTCTTCCAGTTGTCGAAAGTCATAGAGTGAAAAAGCCCGTCCTAGGACCGTTAGCATCTCCTGCTTTTTGTATACATCATTAGAACATGAACAGAACTTACCCGCAAAACCATGGCGGCATGGACCACGCCCTTTATAGGGTACGCGGTAGGAATACTACGAATGGCTGCCTCGACATCACTCTTCTTAGAAGCGTCCCCTTTGATGATCTGACAGGTAATGCCTCCGGCCTCCAAGCCACGAATCCAAGCTGCCGTCTGCTCGTTGCCGAGGCCGGATCTGGAGACGAAAGCAAACCGCTTGGCTCCGCGGTCAACCATCCATGCCGTCAGACTGCGGCCCAAACCGCCAAGACAACCTACCAGGAAGTATGTCGCGTTGGGGCTGAACATGAGCTTGGAACAGTGGGGTATAACTGGCAACACCAAGCCGCTGGCACTCTCGGCGTACTCGATGACGGTCTTCTTGGTGGCAAAGTCGTTGTTGAAACCCAAGATGGCTGTGTCGAACTCAGTGAGATTTTTCATCTCGATAGGGCCAATGGCGGGGATGAGCTTCTCCCGGTAGAGTGATGTTGTAGTGAATAGGTAGTCGGACAACAGACGCTCCTTGTGTCTGTACAAGTCGAGAGTGTCGAAGGCTATGTAGCTTGCCCCACGATGTGTTGGAATGGGGTCGAGAGCGCTACGCCTCAGGCCCGTCTTTCGCCCTATCTCGATGAAGCGACCGAATGCAGCGATTTGTCTCCAGCACTCGTGCCCGACCGTTGGGGATACGTACGCTGAGCTGAAGATAACATCGGCGGCCCGCCCTCCAGTCCGCTCCTTCAATCGCATCATTAGACTCGGATCGAGTTGCGGTATAACGTTCTCAGCCGGTAGGTTAAAGGTTCTAGCCACCTTGGTGGCCTCCTCTACTGACTGAACCGCGACGTAAGTCCGTGCCTTCATATGCTTACTGATGGCGATGGCGGCGGCTCCAGAATCCCCAGTCCCTTGGAGAATCAAGACGATTTCCCCTTCCTCGATCCTTGCGAGGGTCGTCAGCCCATGTAGGGCGGTAGTATAAGCGAGTGGTAGTGTCACCAGCTCCTCCGGGATATCGCCCGGTTCAGCCTTCTGCACCATGCTCGCAGAGACGGTCTGGAAGGTGGCTAGTCTGTCAGCACTGAAGCCGAAAACGCGGTCACCCACAGAAATATCCTGCACGTTGGCCCCTCTCTGCACGACGGTTCCGTAGATTTCATGTGAGAAGGTGGTGAGGGAATCGGCGCCCTCTAGGACGAGAGCGTCCTCTTTGCTGACGCCAGACAAAATGACTTGGACTTGGACTTGGTCTGCTCCAAGGTCTTGGTTGGCACGATAATCGTGGGCGAATGTCACTTTTCCTGCCTTGGTTATGCCTACTAATTTGTCCGACGGGTTGAACGGCGTAGCTCGGGGAGTAGAGTTCTGCGGCCCGTACTTCTGGTTGAGTGCAGTGTCGGGCACGAGCCGGCTGATGTATACCAGTCCATTAGCGACGCAGTATTCCGACTCCTTGCCCTTAGAGTGGTGGATCTGCCTTTGCAAGGCATTGACAATCTCACTGATGGCGCAGTCCGTCGTCGTGCTGCTCAGGTCCAGATCCAGCATGGTGAAATCAAGCGATGCCATCTCAGACGTCACGGACCGAGCGGCGCCAGATGCCATGGCTTGCTCCGGCGTGGTTCCCTTCATGAGCCCGCCGGCGGTAACCCAAGTCACGGAGGAGGTATTGGAGACAATGTACTGCAGGCCGGCAAGTTCGCTGGGCTCCAAAGTCAGAAGGAGCGGCCCCTCTAAGTCACACGCAACAATCATGTGGTCCGAAGCGGCCTTACTGACGTCGGATAATCGGACAAGACGCGAGGATCCGAGCCTATTGACTGCCTTGACCAGTCGGCAGGGGATTTCTGTTGGCTTGTTCCGGTAGACAATAGTGATGGACCTCTCGTGGACACCATTGGTGCTGGATTTCTCCTGCTCCCCCACGGCGGTGGCAATGGCGAGGCCGTTGGACAACTTCAAGACGGAGAAGTTTCCTCCAAGCGAGGAACATAGGGGTTGATCTGCCACAACGCGACCACCTGGACTCAGCAACCAGGTGAGTTTAGAACCATCGGTGAAAGTGCCTGGGAGGATTAGATCGAATCGACCTGCTTTGAGCCCCTGCGATTCCAGCTCCAGCGACGAATCAATGATTAGAGCAGTCGCATGATCAAAGCCGGCAATGGTGTTGTTGAGGGCTTCTAATTCAGGCGTCGAGGCGGCGCTTGCTGTGTAGTCAACAAGTTCCGTAGCTTGACATACAGCAACCGCGTTCAAACCGCCAAAGTCCAGGACCTTAATGCCGGGATTCTTCCACGCAGCCATTGCCACAAGGTCCTCGATGCCACTAAATCCCACGGGGCTTTCCGACGTGAGCGTGTCGATATCTATATTCCAGTCCATCTTCATGAACGGCTGCTCCTTGAGGACAGCCCCACGACTCTGGGGCACGGCAGCCTCATAGGCAACACATCGCATGTTCTCTACGGACAGCAACAGCTGGCCATCGCTCCCCACCAACTGGGCGCCATTCACAGTCAAGCGAACGCCGCGCTCGTCAGTCCAGGCATAAGCCGTTGCCTCGGGACTTTGCAGCTGGCCTTCTGTCGGTAGCCTGGAACAGAGCTTGTCAGTACTGCGTTGATTCGTGTGTAAGAGGGGGACGTGTGTTAAGAAAAACCTACCATAGCGAAACCTCATCAACTTGAATGGGAACAGCACCGCAAGTCATGTCCTCCATCTTGCCGGCGTAGATAGACACGATGATGAGCTGCAAGCATGAGTCGATGGTAGCGGGGTGCATGACATAGCGCGACTCGCCCTCTACCAGCCCCGACGTCTTCTTGACGACCGACAACGCTGCAGCGTGGAACCGCTTGCCATCGGTACGGACATCCTGCATGTCCTGGAATGATGGACCGTAGTCGAAGCCGACGGCCTTCAGCGCTTGGTTCCAGGCCTTGCCGGTGGCGCGCTGCGTCATGGCTGGTGTCTCCCGCGGCATCTGCCCGGGAGCGCGCACATTGATGCCAATGGTGCCCATCATGTGGTTGTTCCAGTGCCCATCCTGGCTGCACGACGACACGTCAAACTCCCACCAGTCGGCATGCACGCTTGGCTGCAGGCTGAATAGCGTCTCGATGCCGTCGTTGTCGTCGGGGATAACCAAGGCCGCCTTGATCGCAATGTCGCGGAGAGTGTAGCCCGTTATTTCCAAAGGCGTGCAGCTGGTTTCGTTCATTTGGGTCACGGCCTCAATGGCCATGCCAAAGTACCCAGCAGCGGGGAATACTGCTTCGCCCCCTAGCGAGTGATGCTTCAACCACGGTAGGTCGATTTGGCGTAGGCAGTTCCTCCACGTAGGCTCATTTTGGGATCCCCCGGGCATACGGCGCCCAAGCACATCATGGCGGGCGTGTAGGGGGGTACGGTGTTCTTTGGACTGACGAGGTTCAGCCCACAGGGCCTTGGAGTAGTTCCACTGATAGGTCGGCAGATCCACTAGCAGACTTCCCGTCTTGATCTGAATCTTGCCTGCGGGCGACGTCTGCTCGATAGCAGTGATGCGCGGGTAGTCGAGGTTGAAGTTTCTGAGGAAGAGCTGGCCAGCAAGATTCAGCAATTGACTGGCCGAGTTGCCCCCACGTTCAATGGTGGGGAGGTAGCTGATCTTGTCCAACTTATGCTCACGACATATTTGCTTTACGGGCCCTTTAAGCGCAGAATGAGGCCCGATTTCGATGAGGAGAAGGTCGGTGTTCTTGAAAGCTTCTTCGGATGCAATCGTCTGGACAGCCTGGTTGAATTGTACCGGGCTGACGAGGTTGGAACACCAGTAGTCTGCATCTAGTGGTCTGGCGGAAGCTAGAACCGTGTTGGTAACAGAGGATACCATGACAGCACCGGTGACCTTGCAGGGATAATGCGTCATATGCGAGCTTGCCTCGTGCATCAGGTCGTGGTACATGGCGGCGGCCGGCTTCATGTGGAAGGAATGGTAAGCCTTGCCGCCCGTCTTGACCGTCCGGGCAAAGATCTGGTCCTTGTCCAACGTCTGCTTGACGGCACTGAGGGCATCGGCATCGCCACTCAGCGTCACCAGCGCCGGGGAGTTGTGGCACGCCACTACGACTCGGCCCTCATAGCCTACGAGATAGGGCTGCGTGGCTTCGGCGCTCAGTCCCACGGCCATCATGGCACCGTTCGTGTTAATAGTCGAGACGACCTTGCCCCGGAAATAAGCAGCACTGATGGCCTCGTTGAAACTCACCAGGCCTGCGGCATAGGCGGCGCCAATCTCCCCTGAGGAGTGGCCTACAGTGACCTACAAACAATATGATCAATGTCAAGTCATTACGTATTCGAGAGATCTGGAATGAATTCGCTCACCATTGGCGTAATCCCCCACGATTCCAATAGATCGACCAATGCAACCTGGATGGCGGTACACAAGGGCTGGGAAAACTCGGCTTCGTTAACCCGCGACTCGGCGGCGTCTTCCTGGAGGATATCCTCCAGCGTCCACTCAGGCCCGTTAGGCAGATCGCCGAGCACTCGGTCCAGTCTACGGATAGTGCTGAGGAAGCTGGGGTAGTAGGCCATGAGTTCGTAGCCCATGCGCGCCCACTGGGCGCCCTGGCCCGTGAAGGCAAACCCAACAACGGGCGCCTTCTTCTTCTCGGCGAAGCTGAAGTTCTCGGCCACGTTGCTGAAAGCCTCCGCGATACCGTTGGGGCTGCTCACAACGAAGCCGCGGCAGGCAAGGCGCGAACGCCGGTTGGCGAGCGTGTAGGACAGGTCGAGGAGGTTGTAATCGCCGACCACCTTTGCGTAGGAGTCGATGTTGCGCAGCAAAGTGGACTTGTCGTGCGCACTGAAAGGCAGCAGATATGGTCGTTTCTGGTGAAAGACACCGCGTTCACTACCCTTGACCTTCTTCTGCCCGTGCGAGTATCCGGGGACGAGGGACTCGACGCCTTCGACAATAAAGTGGCCGTTGGTCCCGCCATACCCGAAGCTGTTGACACTCACCCGTCGAACGGGGAGGTGGGCGGGGAAATGTTGTGGCTCACACGGGACTTTGACGTGCCAGTTATTCCAGTCAACTATCCATAGATTAGTTGGGGTTTTTACCATTGATTCGGCTGACGGGACTTACTTTGAGCATTCAACTTGGTGATACCTCGAACTGGTGGGATGATGCCCTTCTCCACAGCCAGCACCGCCTTGATGAGGGCCGAAAGCCCACTGGCCGCCTCACTGTGGCCAACGTTGGGCTTGACAGCGCCAATCCACAGAGACTCGATTCCATCAGCGTCTTTGGTATTCATGGCCTGCGCGACGGCGTGGACCTCCAGAGGATCCCCGATCGGGGTTCCTGTGCCATGACACTCGAAGTACCCCGTTAAACGCGGATCCAAGTCGCCACCGCGTTCGTATGCGTGCCGGATCACCTGGACTTGGCCTTCTAAATTGGGGTGCGTGATTCCCACGCTGGGGACCTTGCCGTTGGAATTCACTGCCGACGACCGCACGACCGCACGAATCGGGTCGCCGTCTCGAATGGCATCGCTGAGCCGTTTGAGGTAGACAGCTCCAACTCCTTCTGCTCTGCCGTAGCCGTTAGCCGATGCGTCAAACGTATGGCAAGTTGAATCCGGTGACAACACTCCGAGCTTGGCCGTGTTGATGTGCTGGTCCACTGTCAACACCAAGTTGGTACCGCCGGCGATTGCACCGCTGCATTCCTTATTACGGAGTGCATTACAGGCTTGGTGTAGGGCGTAGACGGAGGAGGAGCAGGCCGTATTCAGGGTGAGACTCGGCCCATAAAGATTAAAAACGTGGCTGATACGGGCTGAGATGAGGCCTGGGTCTACACCGGTAGCAGCGTAACTGTGACGGAAGTCGGGGTCCTTGAAGGACATTTGCTGGAAGTCGCTAGTGAAACTGCCTACAAATACGGCCGTCTTGCTGTTTTCCATCTGGCCAAGAGTCACACCGGCAGATTCGAATGTTTCGTAGACTACCTCTAGAAGTTTCCGCTGCTGTGGATCCATCCACATGGCCTCAACTGGAGAGATGTTGAATAGACCGGGGTCAAACTCGTTCAGGTCGCCGTCTAGAAAGTATCCTCCTGGGACGTTAAATGAGCCTGGGCGCTCGTTATTGGGATGGAGATGGGCATCGATGTTAAAGCGCGAAGAAGGTACTTTGGAGTGAGGGGCTGTTCGCTTGTTCATCATCATGTCCCAGAATTGGCCCGGAGACGAAACACTGCCAGGGAGGCGGCATCCTGTTACATCTCTGTTAGCCGTGATGTACTATGAAGAAGTAAGCCGTTCAATATTACCCATCCCAACAACAGCTATAGGCTCCAGCTGCTCGCTAAGAGGCTTCTCCGTATAACCATCGAAGTCGAGGGCAACATAGCCTTTGTCATCTATAATGGTATTTTCCATCGACGAGTCACTCCCTTCACTAGGAATGCTCACGATGGAAGAAGAGCTTGGAGTAAGGAAGGGCATAGTGTAGAGTGTATGTTGTGGCTAGGTCACAACACCTGAGTTGTTATGCAATTTCTACAAAACAATGGCACATTTCCTGAACAATGCGGGTCTCAACAAGTAGAAGAGTCTTTGGACATACGTCTACATATCTTGAATGATTTGAGAATAGGCTCGGATGTGTAGTCCAGCGGATCGTAGCTAATGAAAGATAAGACCCTTGGCTTTCAAAGTGCACTCCGCCACTATCGTCCCGCATGGAGGATTTGCCGGTGGGACCTTAAGCCCACTGGCCATCCGGACCGAGCTACATGCATTCCTGGCTTGGGAGGTCCGAACAAACTTGGCAATGCAGAGGGCCCTGGACTTGCGGTCTCGTTGCTACATCTTTGTTTTCAGCCCTATCGGTGTATACACTCCGGCTGACGGGAACTGGTCCTTTCATACATTCCAACTGCTTTGCGTATACACAGAAATCAATAAGGCCTAGTTCGAATGTAGTAGATATCCATTCTGTATTGACATCAAGGATCTAGCGGAACTTTGTGTTAATGCCTAGCATCGCAAGCGGAGCCGAGGTTCTTGGGTGACCACGATAATATCTCAAATTCGACGCAGAAGACGAAGGCAAACTGCTGTAGGCTGGGATTCTTTAATTGGTTACACTTGAGGGACTGGGCAATGAAGTGTTTGTGACAATGTCAAAAATCCCGAAACTGTTTGTGAATAAAAGACTGTGAAACCCGTAATTTTTTACATTTGAAATATTTATCTACGTATACTAGTTTCTTTGCAGATTATTCCACGCCGTACATGTAGTAATAACAGAAAAAATGGGTTCCTTGACATTTGCCTCGCTGCACAGGGGGGGTTCCATACTTCAACGTATGTATGCCTGCTTATATCGAGCCAACAGATTGTCCTCGCGTATATACAATGCACAAGATACAGTCGCGCCCGGTCCTATGAGCAGTGTCGAAAGTAAAGTAAAAATGCACTTGGTCGCCCATCCCTTCACGTCAAGGCGGATTTGGCGAGAGTCTATAAGTAAATAGGCCCATGCTGTACACGTGATATTGACCACGATCCAATCGTACTGCAAAAAGAGAAGTGCACCATCGTGTATGTTGTCAATGCTTCTTGGAATGACTCCCGATGGAGAAGGCATGAAAACCCTCCTAAACTTGACACTTTCGTTCCGGGAAAGCAGTGTAACCGCTAGAGTGTAGATGTGGATACCTCCGCTCGCCAATCCTGCGAATATGTATAAGTAGCGAATGTGGTTGCCGTAGGTTCGATGGCTGTTAGGAGTTTTAGATTCTGTAGACGAAATGACAGCTACCAGTGCTCCCAATAGAAGAGGCGAGAATTCGAAACCAGCAATGATGGTGTGGCGAGTGAAGTCGCTGGTGAAGCTATAGGCGGAGAGCAGACATACGGCCGGAATGAAAGCCCCCAATAGCGAGACAATCATGAGGACTCTCGGTCGAGCTGTCGAGATGGTTGGGTTAAATTTTGCGAAGTCGGTGTGCTTCGTGTGCAAGTAAAGATAGACTGGCAGGACAGCAGCGGTTCCGAAGAGATTCCACAACAGTGGCCAGATGAAAAATCTAACATCAGGGGGCGTTAGCTTGCCGACAAAAATTGATGGTTCAACGTCTCGATAGAATCGGGTCTACATACAATTCCAAAAGCCGTTTTCTCTGGCCTATTCGGCTTGCTTCTACCAAAACCCACAAACTCGCCACTTGGAGGGTAGCTACCAGGTCCAGCATGAGATACCACGCCCCATCGTCGGTCCCGTTGACCTGGTCGTCAAAAAAGGCAACGAGGACGGAAATCATGAAATCGACCGGCGGGAAACGAGTATATGTCGTCAGGAGCGGCCGGCTGTCTCGGAAAACGCCAGTCCACGCGGCTTGAAGAAGAGCAATAAGGGTACCATTATAGAGCATCACTGGCCAGAGCAGAGTAAAACCAACTGCGCCTATAATGAGGAAGCCCGGTTCGAATATCTCGAGGCGGCCCATATTGCTGCTCATTGTCCAAGCCAGTACTGTACTGTGCCGAGACTGATAGGATTAGGGATACAATAATCTACCTGGGGGTGCCCGTCCACCCATGCAGGAACGAACAATAGTATTAAACGCTCTGGGAAATAGAAGTCGGCGAGTCGAAGCCGAGAACGGAGTTGTGCGATGGCCACAACTCTGGCCGAACATACGACATCCACCCGGGGTGCCGGGCCGAGCCGTACTACAACCCGGGCTCACCCACCGAAGCCATGGTGATGGCACGAGAATGGACATGCGAAAGGTGGAAAGCCAGTGTTGTAATGAATCTGTTAAGGTAATTAATCCTCTTGATGTTCGATTTGATTGCGCCTAGCAAGCTCACCTCGGATTACCTAAGCACTCAAAATCACTAGTCCACTCCTTCGAGATGACGAACAGAAACGGTGACGAGTATGATGTATTAATTGTGGGCGCAGGTATGACAAGCTTACATCTTGTTGTCCTGTGATCTTTCTCTGGCTGACCCAATTCCAGGCTGGTATGGCCTTATTGCAGCCTACACGTATCTCAAACTAGCACCCGAGACGAACCTCCTCATTGTCGATGACGGAGAAACAATTGGCGGCGTCTGGAGCACGGAACGCATCTACCCCGATCTCTTCGCTCAGGTCGGCCACGGCCTGTTTGAGTACAGTTTCTACCCTATGAAGAAGACGGGGCTGAGCCCGGACCGGTACATCTCAGCCCAGACGATCCACGATTATCTCCAATCGTTTGCTGAGGATCATGACCTCGTCAGACGTATCCGTCTGCAACAGAGAGTTACAAAAGCGGAGAAGATTCGCAACAAATGGGTTCTGACGCTGAATGATGGAGCCTCTCAAGTTTCTGGGGCAAAGCTGATTGCGGCAACGGGTGTCACCAGCGGCCCGTACATGCCTGATTTTCCGCAGAAGGGATTTAATAAGCCAATTGTGCATTCTTCAGAGCTAGGAAAGCACATCTCGCATCTGACCGGACCGAAGGTGCAGCGAGTGACAGTGCTTGGTGCCGCCAAGTCTGCGTACGATACTGTTTTTATGCTAATCAAGGCGGGGAAGCAAGTCGACTGGATTATTCGCGAGAACGGCTCCGGGGTAAGAACCCAAACCGTTATATTTGGTTGGAGTTTCACTTACTAACCGACCTTCTCCCCAACGTAGCCTCTCGCCATAATGCCACCGAGGTTGATGGGCGTTCTAAATACTGTGGATGTCATGGCGACGAGGGCTATGGCCTCGTTCAGCCCGGCCATCATGAACACCTCCGGAATTTGGTATAATCTCTTACAGAGAACCACGGTCGGGAACTGTCTGACTTGGGCGTTCTGGAGATCTATATCTTGGATGGCAGAAAGAGGTGCAGGTTATGATAAAGACAGCAACTGGCATAAACTAAGGCCAATACCTGAGGGCTATGGGCAAGCAAACCATTCCCTCCCACCAAAATAGAAAATCTAACTGCGTTATATTGATAGCATATTCTGGGCCAACGCAGGCCTGGGCCTGGCCTCAGCTCCAGAGTTCTGGAAGACAATCCACTCTGCCGGACTCACCGTACACCGGACCGAGATTGACAGATTCTCCGAAGACGACAAGGTCATTCTGAAAAACAACCAGGCCCTCAAAACTGATGGGGTGGTTTTATGCACTGGCTGGACCGATAATTTGAGCTTGTTCGACGAGAGCACTCGCGTCACATACGGGCTTCCCTCCGCCGCAGACCTGGATCAGGAGTGGAAAGACCTGGACGCCTTGGCTGATATGGTAGTACTGGAGAAGCTCCCAATACTCAAGCACTCCCCAAACACAATGAACGCAGCATCGACGATGAAACCCTGGCGTCTCTATCGACGCATGATCTCCCCGATCATGGCCGCAAAAGGCGATCGATCCGTCCTTTTCCCCGGCCAGATCCACAGCGTTTTCACTCCTCTCGTGGCGGAACTCCAGGCCCTGTGGGGCGTGGCGTTCATGCTTGGGAAACTGCCTCTCCCCGATCAGGAGGATATGGTGAAAGAAGTAGCAATATCGTGCGCTTGGACTCGTCGACGGTATTTTTCTCCCCGCATCAATGAGCCCATTACAAAAGCTTTCTCTGACACTTTGGGATCAGATATCTGGAGCAAGGGCGCAAACACGCATATTACATGTACGATTATCTGTCGGTGAGTCGAATAATACATATACTCTTTCATTGCAATGACCGCTAACACGTTCTAATATAGTACATCGACACCCTGGCACGCGATCTTGGTCTTAACACGAATCGTAAATCTAACATGATTACCGAGATGTTCACTCCGTACCGCCCTAGTGACTGGCGTGGTCTTATATCCGAGTATTTAGCAGTAGAGAAGAAACGTCAGGTCAACGGCAACGGTAAACACATGAAAGGGGTGAAATATTGAATGCGGCATTTATTTTAATCTTGAGCCTTATCAATTTAAGTAAGTATGAATAGGCACATGCTCATTGGCAGGGAAATTTTGAAAAACAATTGACAGTGAGTGAGAGTTGCCGGGGTTGAGATTAATATGTGACTCTCGTACTCATGCCCTTTTTGAGAATAACACCAGATTATTGGATAGGGTTACGATTTCCGAATTATTGTTCTTGTTGAGAAGAGGAGTTCAAGCCCAAATGACTTTTCTGAGATATATATACCGTATCTACATTATTTGACTAGATGTCAAAATTGGGTATTTAATATCTTCTGTATTATCTCTTTCCGATGCGCCTTACTCCAACCTATCTCTATATGTACGCAGCTCGTTAAGTTCACATGTATGTACTTAATACCTATGTACAGCATGACCATGGATTTATAACACGTGCACAGTGGAAGCATATCTGGTTCCACCAATAGACCAAGTCGGGCTAACTTCAGCTCGTCCTTATGTTTAAATACATATACGGAGCTAATGCGTCCAGATGGCTTTTCACTCCTACACGCCCTCGATGTGACAGGGCGTCTGGTACGTCTTAATATCTCGGCGTGGTAAAGTTACCTTTATCTCATTATCAAGTTCCGAGGAATTCACTTCAATTCGGTTATCCCTTTGACTTTACATGATTGCGTTTAGCTCACAGTCACAAACATTTAAATTCAACCAGAGCAGCGGAAACAATCCGTGTCCTCTCGTCTATCCCGAGACGTAGGTTTTAGTCCATAGCAGTACTAGGCACCACCTTTGAAATACGACTCTCAACAGTGAGGCCCTTATCCTCTCCAAGAATGAACCTGCCGTTGCCTACCCAGTGACAGTTCTCCAGATCCTTCAACTCAGGGACGCCCGCCTCGAAGGTGTGGAGAGTGGCTTGGAACAATATATTTAGCAAGACAGCACTTGTTCAGCAATTTGATAGGCATATTGCACTCACTCGAGTTTCCAAATGGAATGGTCTTCGACTCTGGGCTGAAGGCGAATATTTTCCCAATGGCTTCGTCAATGGTGATGATTCCGGCGTAGTAGAAAGAGAAGGGGACGCCGGACTTGGTCCTGTGTTTGATAATCAGCACCACATATGGAAAATACAGATTATTCAGAATAGAGGTCATAGATATATACACATACTTTGCGATTCCCTTGAAGTTGATGCGCGCGCGAGATTTATCAGGGTCAAAGTACAACCAGTCCCCTCCAAACACGATTTCGGCATCAATTTCGGGCTTGAAACCAGGAAGACTTTTCATAGTACCGGTGGGCGTTTGCTGATTTTTGACAGTGAGCATAAGGACGTTTTAGGGCTAGTTTTCGTTCGACTTACAAAGTGCACGAATTGCTGGCCAGTCGAAACATCACCTAAACGAAAATGTGAGATGTCAAACGATATTGCAATGATAGTGCTGAGGCGTGATCCTACCGACTGGGTTGCCTTCACCGACGTTTACCTAGATACACTTGTAATTAGCTGATGCTGGTTAACCTCCTCTGGATCACAAGGCAGAATATCAGCTACCTTAATGATAAAGGCCGGTTGCAAACTCGGGAATCCCGTCGTTTCTGGCGACATTGAAATGCACGATATGGTAAGTGATTTTTATATTTCACCAACCGAAGCCCCTAGTAAAGCTCAGATGTTGATGAACTGTTGCATTGATAAGACATATAATATATTTCCCACCCAACGGAAACTGTGCAATGCATAGCTCCGGGATTCAACACCCAGACATCGTTCACCGAGCCCGGGACTCGCATGTCGGCTAACACAAAAACTCGGTCGTCCGGGCCGAGTGCAGCGTTCACTGCCTATTTGGTTCATTCTCTGCCGAACCATTGGTGTTTAACTATTTGTAGTTAGCGGTAGAAATAGGTTGACCACATGCAAGACTGCCTATATACACGGCAAATTGTGCGTCTATTCGTCATTCATTCTCTATTAAACGCACCTGTGTTATAAAAATCTATCTGAACATTGTATGCCTCCGGCAAAATTTTAACACCGCCATACATGACCCACAATGAGTTCGAGTAACAGCACGGGAAAACGTCCATTTCGCGTTGTCCTGGTGGGTGCCGGCGTCGCCGGCCTTGTACTCTCTAATGCTCTCCAACGGGCAGGTATCGACCATGTTGTGTTGGAGAAGCACAAGGAGATCGTCTGGCCGTCTGGTGCTAGTATTGGAATATGGCCCAACGGCGCTCGTCTGCTCGACCAGTTGGGATGCCTTGAGGCAGTCCAGAATGCCTGCGCTGAGATGACTGCATTCTATACCCGGGATCCCGACGGAAAAGCTGTCAGTAATAGTCAGCTATTTGATGAGATTGTCGAAAGGTCCGTGGACTGACTTGTTACCGTATTTATGACCATTGAGACGGGTCTTGAGGCTGATTAGCTTCCATGCAGACATGGGTGTCGATTTCTGCTGCTTGAGAGACAGGAATTTCTCAAGCACCTGTACGAGTGTTTGCCTAGCAAGAGCCCCATCAAAACGGGATGTGCAGTAAGTGGAATCTCGGAGTCACCCGAGGGTGTTCGAGTATTCCTGGCAGATGGGTCACATGAGGATGGGGATATGGTCATTGGGTGTGATGGTGTTGCCAGTCAGGTCCGTCAGATAATGTGGTACAATGCCAACAAGGCTCTCCCCAACACCATCACAGACGGAGAAATGAAATGTGAGTTCTAGTCGTCTAAATCATCGTACACACTGTCATTCAGCTAACAACTCCACATAGCTTTAACAACGTCATACAAGTGCCTGGTTGGGGTCAGTAGCCCTGTTCCAGGTGTGGAACTCAGTGCTATGACAGTAGTACACAACGAAGGATTCAGCTTCTTGTACAAAACCAATGCCATCTGTTGAACATGGGCCATAAACTAATGTTCATAGGCTACTCACCCAGCCCCATATGATCTTCTTTTTCGTATTCATGAAGCAAGACAAGACTTACCACTGGCCGGTATTTCCGAAATACACACAGGATGACGTGAATATGCAAGCTGCGTCCTTGGCGGCCTTACCAGTAAATGATAAGGTTCTCTTCGGAGACATATGGACGAACAGAATACGCGGAGACTTGGTCAATGTGGAAGAAGGCATTTTCCAGCACTGGCACTCAGGGCGTATCGTATTGGTCGGCGATTCAGCCCACAAGGCAAGCAGTCACATCTTTTCTCGGCTCTTCCAAGAAAAGGGAGAAAATAACACATACTGATACGTTCTGGAATAGTTTACACCAAATATCGCTCTGGGTGGAATGTGCGCTATCGAGTCAGCCGCCTCGCTCGTAAATCTCGTTCGGGCCAAGCTCGTCTCCTCCCCATTAGGGCTGTCTTCTCACCCCAGTCAGCAGGAGCTGTCGGACGTGTTCCAAGCGTACAGAGACCAGCGCATTGCGCGTGTTTCGCAAATCTTCCGGCTGAGTGCCCTGATGACTCGGGAGCAGGCTTGGGACAATCTGCTCTACAAAGGCGTCTCGAAGTACGTTGTTCCCCATATGAGCGATGCAATTGTGGCGTCCGCCTTCTCAGAAGCGGTCAAGGGTGCTGTGAAGTTGAACTTCGTGACGTTGCACAACAATTTCGAGGGAACTGTGCCCTGGGATGACGGGACTGGGAAGCTTGCGGCCATGAACAAAAGCAAGGGGGTAATGGTTGCATTTGGAGTGTTACTGCTCACCTATGCTGCCTACCGTTATGGAGGGATCGCGCACCAGTACTAAAAATTGTGTATTCGAATTTATTCCAATATTATCTAGTGCAATTAATGAATCACTGTGTCCACTGCGAATATAGGTATTAATATTTCCTTATTTGGTTTGTTGAAAGAATCAAATGTCATGTGACGTAGCTTTATTTAGCACTCCAGGCTCCAAGCCTATAAGAGGTAAAGCTTCTGTACAAACGCACAATCAAGAGCTTTTCAACTTCCAACTCTGTACATTGAAATCTTTCAACATGGTTTGAGTGCATACGTTATAAGTTGTACACTATAACAGAGTTCACACTAAAATTCACGATTTGTAAATCCCTATATCTTTACGATATCTTATTTAAACCACGTCAAACTCTCTGTAGAGTTCTTCTACCAGGTATATAAATTAAGTATCAAGTCTTAAATCTATAGGGATTATGATTATCTATATGTTAATAGCTGGGGTCCAAAAGTCTATACTATTCACGTTTTCAGATACTTTTGTATGATAAGGATATCTTAGACTTGAATATCCGTTGTAATATACTATGAAAAACATATTTACTAGGTTTTAAGTATTTATATTAAAGATTAATAGAGATATAATGATTTAAAAATGATGAATTTTGATGTAAATTCGAGTGTTTCATTTGCTTGTGGCGCACGTTAACAGAGTCACTTGATTGTTTAGCGAATATTAACCATATCAAAAGTGTCTAGTTTTATTACTTCAAAGAATCATGAGACACTCGAGAATTGTATTTGAATTTCCACATGGAAGAGTCTCTTTCAAGCCACTTGTTTGTATGCGCTTACACGCTCATTCGATATCCCACACGATGTAGCATCCATTCATTGCTTGCGGTCTGGGCTATCTAGGGACATGTATTCTCGGCCACACGGGCCGAGTGACCGACCTTGGTTTGGACCCGGACCAAGTCAAGTGTATCTAACATACAAGACCTCCATCTACAGAATAAATGGCACCAGTAACAAAGCTGCTCTGCGGGCTGAGGAGGAAGATAACAAGCTCGGCCACCTCCTCGGCGTCGCCCCTCCGCTTCAGCACGCCAGGCTCACCCTGCCCAGGACCAGACAACTCGGTCGTCCCAACCGCCTCTTCAATCTGGGTCGTCATGGGAGTGGCAATAAGGCCCGGCGCGATGGCGTTGACGCGGATGCCAGAGGTCGGGCCCTCCTCCTTAGCAGCGGTACGGGTGATGCCCGAGACGGCGTGCTTGCTCGACACATAGGGCGCGTTGTATGGCACGCCGACGAGGCCGGCACCGCTCGAGGCATTGACGATGCTCCCGCCGCCGCGGCCCTGAGAGCCCGTCTGCATACTCGGGAGCTCGGCCCGAAGGCAGTTGAGCACGCCCTTGGTGTTGACGGCCATGACCCAGTCGAATTCTTCGTCCGTGATGTTGCGCACCGAGCCGATGTCGCGCCCGATGCTGCGCCCGAACACTCCCGCCAAGTTGGCTGCTCCGGCGATGGGCTGCCCGAAGTGCGCCACTGTTGCCGCGATCCACTTGTTACAGTCTTCCTGCTTTCGCACGTCCACAACCGTAGTCAGTACCTTGTTGCTGGTGCTTTCTGTGGCTGGCTGTTCCTGTCGGATCTCGTCGGCCACTTTGGCTAGGGCGGCTTCGTTGACGTCGGCGAGGGACAGGAGAACGCCATGACGGGCTAGAATGAGAGCCGTCATGCGGCCAATGCCCGATGCCGCACCGGTGATGGCAACGACTTTGCCTGCGAGGGATGATGCCATGTTTAGATAAAAGATGCTTGTACAGAATCTGTTAATTTATCAATTAGCCTTATAGATGGAGGTCGTGTTAGCAAACTAGTCGTGACTATCCATATATTTATGTAAGTTACAAAGCTTGCGAGAAGACCTCGTGTACCTGTTTGACTGGGATTGTGGATGTTCGGTCCGAACTTTAAATCTATATAATCCCCGGTGCTTATACACGCGGCCAATCCTTCCGACTGTTTAAAATTAGTCTTTTTAAAAAATACCTGACGCCGAGGTCGATGTATGCTTATTGCTAACTAGGCGCGGCCAGGGTCTTATGCCTCGGGGTTAATTTAATATCTTCCTGGATCTCAACTTATAAAGCTGTCTCTTGCTTTCTATAACAGCGAAACTAATTCTTCTTTCCCAAAGCTAGGTGCATTTGCACGCCTCAACCCGGTCATTTGATTCTACTCGTGATATAGCTTTTACGTTTGGATTAAACATGGCAACTCAGCAAGAAAATACGGAACGGAGCCGAGCCCTCGCTCACAAATTTGTCGAAGTAGGCACCACACGTAAGATTGACCGACTGGCCGATATCTTCGACCCGGATGCTATGTGGAACATAGTCGTAGACAAGGCCGTAGCCGGCTACGGCGGCTCCAAGCCAGCCACAGAAGTGTTTGCTGAGGCCACGGCGAATATGGCGAGCTTTAACGAGTATTCCTTCAAAGCTCAAAACCTCATCGCCGAGGGGAACCACGTATTCATAGACGTGGCCGTCTATGGAAATGGTCCAGGACCGGTAGAGTACCGTCAGAACTACGCGTAAGTGCTTGCTTCTTCGTCAGGGGGAGCTTACCAGGAGGCTCTTGGTTAACGCGCGATTTAGTTTCGTCCTGACCACGTCGGGTGACAAGATCACCGACGTAAAGGTATGGTCGGACCCCTCTCCAGTAAAAGCTTGGATGGAGGCAATGCAAAAGTATGAAAAAGAGTTGGCTACGTCAGAAATCACAGGACACGTGTAGTAGTTCGTGGCAGACAAAGTAGAGGTCAATTTAGACTGCCATTTTCAAATATATTCATAGCAGGGATTCTATCTATGATCTATTCTCCATTCTCTATGACCGTGACAAAGATTTCTAGTAATGATGCACCGTGTTCATCACGATGAGCATCAGTTCCCCTGTTCTTTATTTTCTCCTAGTTGGTTTGAATGATAGCCGTGATACAGTCCTAGTAATACGGCATCTGCTACTTGACTTGCGGCGAGGTATAGACATCGGGTGCTTTCCATCGTGAGAGGCCGTCTGTAACAGTCTCGGGATTGATAACATCGAAGACAGGCCCCCTAATTTGTCGTCTTCTAATGGCTTGCTCAGCGCCTCGCGATCAATTAGCATTCCCCGGCTGATTTTAGATGAGAATGTGTTCATCAAAGCTAAAATGTTAAACTATTTTGTGCTAATCAACTATTTTGCAATAAAACAACCTGGCTTACTGTCATGACCATTTTGGAGGTCTGTGGATTGCCAGGCAACCCAGGAACTCTGGGGGTTCCAGAGAGTCTGGGAATGCTAGGTACCTTTCGTACACGTGAGATATTAAGCGAGCCCCTATCCTATTAACCAGAGTTGACTTAGGTACTTTTAAGTATTTCGTACCCTTTTCAATTAACTTAAAATCCATTAGTTGAAGTACGAATAGGGGTTATTAGATCTTCCCTTTAACTTGAGTAGGTATAAGAAGAAATGAAGAACGTATAGTAAAAGTTGTATTAGTTTGAAGTTATCAAGACACTAAATTTATCTATGTGCCCTATATATTTCGGTTTCTTACAAGTCACGATATAAGCTATATATATTTAGTTCACAGAATAGAGCCTGATATCGCAGTTGCAAATATACCCATTTGATGACAAAAAGGGGATCTTAGTTCCCTTCCAAGATAGTTTCGGCAATCTTTTCGCCAAACATGTCTATAGCAAGTCAGTCAGTTTCAAGGCCACAAATATAACGGGTATAAAAGCTCACAGGCGCCCGACATGGGAAGTCCGGGAGGACAGAACGGGAAGGCGCTGGAATCGCCAACCCGAAGGCCAGTGACACCGTAGACTCGGCCGCGGGAGTCAACAACCGAGGTCTGATTGTCGGTACCCATCTTGCCTGCAAAGGCGATCATTAGCTACGACATCCGCGCGGCTCCCGTCGCATTAATACTCCTCGGGGCAAACTTACAGCTCGAAGTACCATGGGACATCTGGATCATGTTGTTTCGTAGCCACTCCGTAATGTTCGCTTTGCCGGAGAGAGTGGCACCGGGAAAGGCCTCGCCCAGGTTGACGCTGCTGTTCCAGTTACTGCCGATCTCGCGCAGGCGCTGAAAAGTGGCGTAGGCCATCTCCACGTCGGCATCATCCTCGAGCCAGTTGGGGCTGATGACGGGCGAGTCAAGCATGCTAGCACTCGAGATGGTCATATTGCCCTTGGACTTGGGTGAAAGGATGGATGCCGAGACCAGCATGAAGAATGCGTCGTCCGGGGCTCCGGGGTAGGTTGCACTCTCCATCGGGATGATTTGCACATCGGGCCAGTCACTGGGGAAGCTATCGAGCCACGCTTGGGTGGAAGCGCTGAAGTTGGCGCGTTTGGACAGGCTGAATTTATCGAAGGCTGCAGGCGTTAGTAGATGGCTCTCTGGGTGATGGTGACGGGGGCGCTTACCGACGGCCTGGCCGGCTCCGATGCCTGAGAGCATACCGGACTGGTTGTTGAGGTACAGACCCACCTGCTCAGCTACCACTTCAGGGATGCCTGCGATGAACTGTGTGTGCGTCTCGACGCTGACCTGGAAGAGCATCGGCATAGATGGCTGGTCCTGTGAGAATGTCAGTCGCCACCGTTGTGACTTGGTAGGAGCGACGCAAACGTACCCATTGATTCTGTCCCACGGCTGGCAGGTCTGCGACGACATCGATGCCGTGCTGCTGAAGAGTATCCGCAGGACCAATGCCCGAAACCATCAGGAGTTGAGGTGAGCGCCACTGCTAGCGCATTAGCGATCCATGCTCGCGGACGTCGAACCAATGGATGAATTCACATACCACTCCCGCAGTCACGATGACCTCCTTGTTGACCGACAGGTGGTACGTCAGCTGCGTGGATGTAGCAACATTGCTCATGACGTTGACGCCGGTGGCCTTCTTGTTGGCGTCGAAAGCGATGCTGGTGGCCAGGGCATTGGGGTAGAGCTTGATATCGGATCCCTTGGCAGCCATCTGGAGAAAAGCCTCGGCGGTTGAGCGGGTGGCGGTGCGTGTGTCGAGCGTGGCTTTGGCTGTGCCGAAGCCGATCAGCTTTCCGGCGTCGAGGTCCTGCAGCCGGTCGAAGCCCGACGCCTCCATGGCCGCCTCCAGCGACGGGCCGTACAGGCCCTGGTTGTTGCCGAACGACAGCCACACCGGGCCACCCTCGGCGTCGTAGGCGGTCGGGTCGAAGGTGATGTTGAGCGTCGGGTCTATCTTGCTGAAGTCGGGCTCGGCGAAGTGCATGCTCTTCTTGTATGCGGGATAGACATTTGCCCACGTCCAGAAGTCGTCGTTGACCTCCTTCGCCCACTTGTCGTCAAAAGTGCCCTCGGTCGCGCTAATCAGAGCTTAGTTAGCCATGGGAACAAGCCGGGAACGCTGAACACGTACCGATTGAATCCCCCAAAGTTGGTAGCCGTGCTATCGTTGATGCATTAGCAATCCGCCATCACTCTGCGCTGCGGCTGCTCACCTCCCGCCAAAGGTCTGGCCGGTACCGTAGAAGACTTCGCGGTTGTTATATCCCGGCTGTGGAACGGTGAACAAACTCCATCGGTTGGGCAGTGGAGTGTAACCGGTGGGTTGGGTGGAAGTGTCGACATAGTTGTATCCGGGAACCTGCGTACGGTTTCCGTCCGTGATTTCGTAGAAGCTTCCGGCCTCTACCACGGCAACAGAATAGCCGCCGAGGGCCAGGCGTGCAGCAATGACACTGCCGGCATTGCCGCCTCCCACGACCTGCCAGTTTGACCGTGGGTCAGTATTCCATTATTCACCATGTAGTTTCGGCTGGTCTGTGGATGGTTGTGGTGCTTACCACGTAGTCGTAAGTCTCGTTGTATCCCGGGCGTCCAAACGAGTTGCCGTAGAGCTGGGTGACACCTTGGGCGTCGATCGATGCTCCGATGGTGTCATCCAGTGCATAAACCGCTACAGCGGTAGCGAATAGCGTGCAGCCCAGACTGACACGCATGATGTCGCAGGTAAGGAGGTACAGATGGTTTAATGTTGGTGCAACTTCATTCAGAGCTGCTGGTTTCTGTGTTTGATGAAATTGAGATGCGAGCTACTTAGTCTGTTCATGAGGCGCCCTCCTCTCTTTATTTCCTTCGTTAAATTACATGATCCAATTTTCAACATGACTTCGAGCTCCTCCTCCGTTAGCTGTTCAGCTGGACGGGTCATACGGAGCTAGCTGCCAATATCTGGATCTTAGTTAGTATTGTTACGGGGAGGCAAATCTTTGAGGGCGTTATTGAGGTTGCACTCGGGCCGAAGTCGCCGAGCTGAGGAGGCGGGGCGGGGCAATATACGGCTGATTTACCAAGCACCCCTTCCATCAATATTCCTCTAAGTTAGATACGAGGAGATTAATTACAATAAGTACCGCTAGGCCAAAAGAGACACACCTCGAACAGATTCGGGAGTACAAGAGTTGTTTGTCTGCTTATAGTATCCTTAGATTAATTAGTTTGTATATTTACTTAATGTATAGAGTAACTTAACTCAAATTCCTCACCAGTACGACTTGTAGAACAAGAATAATCTTTTTGGAAAAAATTGGTATCCTTGTATATATTAACACTTCTTATATAACTATTTTTAGAAGCATATATCGGGTAGTACTTATTTCGGTTCTAGAAAGCCAGGGGGTTATGCAACCTGCTCACATACCTAAGGCAGCCTGCTCACATACCTAAGGCAACCTGCTCACATACATAAGGCAACCAAACCACCTCACCTCATATGATTCTCAGTAGGTATTCTGTATTCTCGCGAGACACGCGGCTTACAAGGGACTCACAAGGGGATTACGAGGGCTAACAGAGACCAATACAAACGAACTCGGGGGAGGATCACCGCCTCCGGAATTAACAGACCACGTATTTCCGTCTCTGTAGACTCAGGTCAATTGATCCCGATTGGACGCCTGAAGGAATATGGCCCAGCCATCTATCAATATGCCCTTCTCTGAGCAACTTCAGTAAACAGGACTGTGTCAGGTAGTGAATAGCCGCGGCATTTAGTAAACACAGATACCAAGTCACACGATGCTGTGTTGTGACCGAATGTGCTATCCCGCATATGTTTGCTGCAAGATGCATCGCTTCAAAGCTCCTCATGAAAAGCAAGGCCATTATACGACATCAGGACGATTCGGTCACCCTCGCTTCCACATATATTTGCATCCTGCCCACTGAGTTGGTTCGGGCAGAACGAAGGCTTGCTATCTCTTAAGGCTCTAATTGCACCACGTCCACAACTTAAAAAAGAATCATGAGTGCAGAGAAGAAGACAGCCAGCTCCCTGGCCCAGCACTACGCGCCCCAGATTGAGGGGAAGGTAGTCCTTACGACAGGCGTCTCGCCCTCGACGCTGGGTGCCGTCTTCGTTCACGCCATTGCCAAGTCGAAGCCTGCGCTCCTGATCCTCGCGGGCCGCAACATGGCCAAGGTCCAGGAAACGGCCAAAGCCCTGGATGCGGAGAACGTGAAGACACGCACGCTCGAACTCAACCTGGGCTCACTCACGGACGTCCGCGCAGCCGCCGCCACGGTGAACGGATGGGCTGATGTGCCCTACATCGATGTACTGGTCAACAATGCCGGTGTCATGGCCCTCGACTACGGCGTCTCCCCCGAGGGCCACGAGAATCACCTTGCCATCAACCACCTTGGACCCTTCCTCTTCACCAACCTCATCATGGACAAGGTTCTCGCCTCGGCGACGCCGCGGGTCGTCATGGTCAGCAGTGACGGTCACCGGCTCTGTCCCATTCGCTTTGACGACGTCAATTTCAAGGTGAGTCGTCCATGATACCCCACGTGCATTGCCTGCATGTATTGAATGTATCATTTCAGGAGGGTAAGTCCTACAATAGATGGCAGGCTTATGGCCAGTCCAAGACAGCCAACATGCTCATGGCCATTGCTCTCGCCGAGACTTTGGGCCCCAAAAAACTGGAGGCTTTTAGTCTGACTCCAGGCCCCGGGGCCACCCCGAGTCATCTGGTGGACCACATTGACTGGAGTGTGCAGTTTGAGGAAATGCGTGAGTCCTCCCAGGCAATGACCTGACTGGTACTTCAGACCTAATGGCAACTGGTTCCGTGTAGTCAAGGTGGACCGTTTCTTTGGAAACTGGCAAGGGTGGTTGACGGAATTCCCAATGTGCACACCTGACGAGGGAGTGGCCGTGTACGTGGTTGGGGCCTTTGATGAAGCCATTGCAGACAGTGAGTGCTCATGTCCACATTATCTCAAACCTACGGGAACACTATCTGACAGCGAGGTATAGCCTACAATGGCGCTTATCTGTACGACTGTCGTCCTGCCAATCCTTGGACAGAGACCGTCAAACCTTGGGCTACCAGCTCTGTGGAAGCCAAGAGGCTGTGGAAATTGACCGAAACACTAGTCGGTCAGGAGTTCCAGTACTAACAATATTGTTACTAGATTTCTGTTGGAAAATACAGACATCTGAAGTTGAGCTTTGATTTGATGTAGTAGATAAATATAAATTACCAATATTGAAGTGCATATGTTTTCTAACCATACGTCTACTTCTCAGTAAAATATTCAAAGCTCTTTAGCCATGGTTGGCTTGTGATATGAATGACCATGACATTTACGCTCGTTGGCCAACGCTCTATTAATTGAGTGATACACATTTTATTATAGTATGGTACCGTAGACCTTCTAAGTCTGCTGTAGAGATAGAGTATGATATCCTTTCTATAGTAACTATAGCTCTACAGGATATTTGCAGACGAGACATATAATATATACGGACAATCGAGCCTTACAGTTAGGATAAAGCTTGTTAAAAGAAATACTTAGTATATTAATTATACTGATATTTTACGTGTTAAGTATTCCTCCGATGTCCCTCCCTCCCTTGATAATTACTCCTTCTCAGGGTGAGGAGCATAGTCACCGGACATGTCACCCAAGTCCTCCTCAATAAGCTGGCCATTGACATACAGCGGAGCGACATCCAGCAGGATGAACAGCATACGACCGCTCTTGGTCTCGCTCAGATTTTTCCACTTGTGGTTACAGCCGCGGTTGACGCTGCAGTCGCCGGGCAGCATTCGCTTGCTCTCGCCACTGTCGAGCGTAAACAAGAACTCGCCCTCTACAACGATACCATAGTCGATACTCATGGCCCGGTGCAGCGGGCTCTCCATGCCGGGTGCGAAGTCGATCAGCCGCGCCACACTGCCATTGCGCACGTGGATGGGTGGCTCGTTGGCCGCCGCGAATGCCACGTCCTTCTCGTCGTTGAGGTCCACCTGTGACCCCTGCGTGCTGTAAATTATATTGGCTACTGCCTGCCCGTTGACCAGTAGCTTGTGGTGGTCACCATCATCATCCGAGAGGAATACCCCTTTGCCCTGGTTGTTGTGGGTCGTGATGAAGCGTTTGGTTGGCCGGAGGTCGTCGGCTGGGAAGCGGCTGATGGGTCCAAGCATGTTGACTGATTGATCGTTGATGTGTTATCGAGGTTGCTTCGCAATAGGATGTTGAAGGGGGTTTGAGCTTGACGTGACCTGTAGTTATCTATGATCGAGATTGTAGCCAGCCAATTTCCAGCTTTTTATATAGTTCCTATCAGCACGGCTCCTCACACAGGCTTGCCCATCAATCATCAGCGTGCTGCTTATTCCAGATGACGGGTTCTCCGGCGTGGCCCCAACTGGGATTCCCACATACATCCGAGCCGGTGGGCTTTTGAGCTACCATAACGGATGTTTATGCACCGGCTTCAGACAAAGTTACCATTCCAATTTAATGATAGGCGGTACCTTTGGGTTTTATTACGGTTATATACAAGGTCGAATTACGTAGTTTTTAATATTGTTTCCTGTACTCGACTATATACAATGATGTGTATACAAGGCGACACTTACCCGTTCTCGTGCCCCGGACATGGAATATACTCTCGGAATGATGATATCAGTTTCATTCTAAAGTGCGATCGTCTTGAAATAACATATCAAGTGCTTTTCTTTCACGCCCCTTTACTTCAACGAAGAAAACAAATGCAAGGTTTAGAGCCACAAGAGCGATGTAAGTAGGGCTCTTATAATTGATCACCATTTTTGCCACTTTTGTGGAGAGGTTGCTCGGAACTATGTGGGATGCAACTTTGTGCGTGCATAGCGCGCTCTCGGGATAAGGTGGGGCCTCGGGTTGTAATACGGAGTTGCCAAACTTTGTGCATCTAACTGATCCAGACCACAGACTTATGTGGGCAACTACTTTTGTACGTAGACAAAAGGCGTATCTCCGGTTTGAACTAAGTTCAGATTTTCAAAAAGGCCTTTGGGTGTGTTTTCTCTGAGATAACAAAAAACATCAGTTTTGTTCACGGATCAAGAGTATTCAGTCGAACCCGACATTTGAGAACAACCATGGTGAAGACACAGGGCCAGAAGTTTGCCCTTATTACCGGGTAATGGCAGCCCGAAAGATAAAACTTTGGGAAGTTCACTGACGAGGCACGAATGAACAGCGTTGGTGAAGGCGGAATTGGTGATGCACTTGCCCAGGAATTCAAACGACAAGGTAGGAGTCAGAATGTGTCTATTTATGATAAGACGGTTGCTAACACGATGTCGAATCATTCCAGGTTATGAGGTGTTCGGGACATTGCTCCCTCACGAGGGACGGGATCACCTCACATCACGCGGCATCATCGGCTTCACGGCCGATGTTACTAGTGATGATGACACTAAGCGGCTCATGCAAGAGCTTGAGCCCTTGTGTGGAGGGAGGTTGGATGTACTGGTGAACAATGCGTAAGGATTTTCAGATGTGTCTGCTAGCTAAGTAGGCGACCTCATCTGCTAACAAATCCACCAAGAGGAATATGCTATACCATGACAGCAACCGATACGCAGGTATCCGAGGTGGAGAAAATGTTCAAGGTTAATGTCTTCGGCCCCATGCGCATGGTGCACTTCTTCCATCACTGGCTGGTGGCTGCGAAGGGGGTCATTGTGAATATTGGCTCGGTTGGCGGGCTGTGTCCCTATATCTTTGGTGGTAAGCTGAAGCCGAAACTGGCCTCCTTCGGCGTCCATGAGCTGCTAACGAACTGCTAGCAAGTTACAATGCAAGCAAGGCCGCACTTCACCATTACGGCAATACTTTACGGGCGGAGCTGAAACCATTTGGGTGAGTTGGTCATAAGCCTTCCAATTAGCAAGGCGACAGAATTAAGCCAAGGACAAGGCTGATCTCTTCTTGTTGGTCGTAGTGTCCGTGTCATGACGGTCATTTCGGGCGAGATCCAGACCAACATCCTCCGCCACGATCGAGCCCGCAGTCTGCCAGAGAACTCGATATTCGCCCCTCTGAAAGATGCCTTTGCCAATCATGTAGGCAGAACACCACGTATGTAGGACTCTTCTATGAGTGCCACTCCATCAACCTTGCGCCTTTCCCTTCTACTCTCTAGGGAGTCATTCAAGAGCTAACAAGATTCTCAAAAGAAACCATCACGCCCGCGCAGTACGCAAAAGCCGTCGTCGCTGAGGCCATGAAAGAGAAACCCAGGGCCTGGTTCTGGTACGGTCCGACGACATGGCTCGTGTGGCGCATGGAAACTTTCTGGCCAAAAGACGCTTGGGTATATACCGAATTTTCTTTGGATTTTCATTTTGCTGACGGACATCTATCAGGACCCATTGCTCTGGAAGTGGTTTAACTTTGATGTGTTAGTACCAAAGGGCGCGGAATAAGAGGCATATTCCCGTGTGTATATACTCTAGCAGTCTAAATTTCATCCGTGATAATATCTTCCATCCCCAATGCAAATCCCGTAGGCGTATCATGGACATTATTAAGATTCCATTGAGACCGCCCTTCCAGACTCCTGAATAAGTTGATCCTATATATACAATAGCTCATTCACCTTGGAAACGACATAACGAACTACTGTATCCTCGTTTTATAACCTATACAATTAAACCTTTTCGTCATATATCAACCATATACATGAAATGTGACATTGAATCAATACAACACAATTGACAACATACGCAGCTTCTTATTACGGTAGGGGCAGAGTTGACGCTGTCATTTCATAATTCTACCTGACCTGATATATCGCCCAGCGTACTATTGGTCCCGAAATACACTGCCAATCCACATGTATGATGACCGAGCTCATTTTATTCTTCCCTGGATGGAAAACCCACCGTTAAACCCCCATCAACGATCCAGCTGGCCCCCGTGACGAATGATGCCCGTGGGCTTGCAAGAAATACGGCGACATCCGAAATCTCCTCCACCGTAGCCATCCTGCCAAAAGGCACAAGACCATTGATGTATCTGCCGATGTCCGGGTTGGCATTGACAGCCTCGGCAACCATGGGCGTGTCCACCCAACCCGGACAGACGGCATTGACACGGATGCTGTGGCGGGCCAGGTCCAGGGCCGCGCTGCGGGTAAGACCTAGGACGGCGTGCTTGGATGTGATATACTGGGAGAGGTCGCGGGCGGCGGCAATGGAATGACATGAGGCCAAAGTGACAATGGCACCGCGAGACGTCTTGGCCCCGTTGCGGGCTGGCTCAGCGCGCAGCTTCTGCGTCAGCATCTGCTGGCTGATGGCTTGAATGACGTTGAGAGTACCGCCCACGTTGACGGCATGGAACCTATCGAACTCGGCCTGGGGCATGTCGAGAACCGAGTAGGGCTGCTGCGCCCCGATGCCAGCACTGTGCACGCAATAGTCGATGCGCCCGAACTGCTCGACCGTCCCGGCCACCATGGCGTTGACGCTCGCCCGGTCTGCGACATCCACCTGCAGCGCGAGCACCTGGCACTGCGGTCCTTGCAGGAGCTGGGAACCCTCCCTCGCCGCGGCTTCGGCCCGGCCAAGGTCAATGTCCGCAAAGACCACGCCGGTGCAGCCCTCGACGGCAAACGACTTTGCGCAGTCTTGGCCAATGCCGCAGCCTGCCCCTGTGATGAGGGCGACTCCCTGGAGCAGTCCCATACTGTTGAGGTGATGGCGACTGATGAATATGTGCCGAAATATACGTACGGGGTATTACGACGGCAGAAGATCAAAATGAGAATCCATCAGGATAACATCAATATGATTCGGAGACGACCTATTTAATGCTATCAAATACGTAACCATACCGCTATCTGTGAGGATTCAGATTGCATCCGAAGGTATGTGTAGAGGACATTACCCTGGTACCTATGTTGTGATAATAATTCCGATGGGATATCGGAATATGTGGGATAAGATGACAAGGAAATATTAGCGGCATTACATTACTTCAAACTAACACAAAAAAGACTCTTGGTATCTTACCCGTGAATAAAACTCGGTACTAATCATCGGTTTTGCTGAGTCCAGGCCTCCCACCTCGCTCCGTTCCTAGAGTACGTGCGTAACGTAAAGCTTGGTTTTCGGAAGTCCTACTCGAGCTATTTTGCCTACAAAGAACCTACTCCAATTGTTATTCAGTATTATTCAATGTTACGCAGTGCTATTTTATCTTAACCGCGAAATTGTTTCCGTATATTCTCTTCTAAATATTTAAATAGTAAAATGTATCAGCAAACTATTGAGAAACCAAACAAATATTGATAGGACTGAGATTCTTTTATATTAGAACTTATCAAAGCTATATATTTTTACTGTCAAAGTACAAATAACTAACCTTTATCATCTTTGATAACCATAGAGTTATGAAAATAAGTAGAAGTACCCTTTCACCAAATTCTTAGTACGAAGTCCCTTGGCGAACGCCCTATAAGTTACGTTATAATGACTTTGTTGAAATAACTTACCAATATTTAACATATGTGTACTTCTCAATATTATACAATTCGCTTCAGCCAATTAAGCAAGCTATATAATCTGAAATATTCTACGTAGATATATAAAATGTAAAGCAGATTTACCGAGCTATTAACCTATTAACAACCACGCACTCACCTTCTGCAACTAGGAGCAGAGCACGGTCGCAGGCCGATGCAGGTTAAGTAAAGCAGATCATAAGCACCGGGTTACCCGAGCCTTGTGTCCCGAGGGGATTAAGTTGAGTTGGCACCCCTCCGGTGTTGGTGGGAAGGGAGTTAATCACGAATTAGTCTATAAGAAGCGACCCGCTATCTTCGATATCATTCAAAACAACTTTGTCTCTATAGCCTTCATCGCGCTATTGAACTAGAAGACTTAATCAAAGAGTAGTTGGACTCACATGTGATGGACTTATGACTGTATCCAACAGTCGACAATCATTCTTATAGTTTATCTCACAATTCAAGCAACAACATGGCTCCTCACGCAGAGTCATTGAGAGCCGACATGTCTCCATGGTCGGAGTCGGAACCTTCCACGCCGCCGCATGGGCGGATTAACCAGGAAGATATTGCCATCGTTGGCATGGCCTGCAAGCTTCCGGGAGGAGTTGACTCGCCCTCCCAGCTATGGAATCTTCTCGTCGAGGCACAGTCAGGGCAGGCAAGCTTTCCATCTCCTAGATCGAGTTCCATCTCCTATATCGAGTGAGGCGCTAACCAGAGGATGACTGCAGTGCGACCTCCCCAAGTCGCGCTTCAATATTGACGGGTTCTACCACCCCACCAGTGACCGGCCGGGCAGTATGCACATGAAGGGCGGCTACTTCTTACGCGACGCCGACGTGCGCAGCTTCGAGAACGGGTTTTTCGGCATTAACAACATGGAAGCGCAGTACATGGACCCACAGCAGCGCAAGCTGCTCGAGACGGTGTACGAGGCCTTCGAGAGCGGGGGCGTGCGGCTCGAGGATGTGTCTGGTGCCAATGTTGGCTGTTACGTTGGCAATTTTACGATGGATTTCCAGCAGATGCAGCTGCGCGACTCCGAGTACCTACACCGTTACAGCGCCACGGGGCTCGGCACCACTATTCTGGGCAACCGTGTCAGCCACGTCTTCAACCTCCAGGGCCCCAGCTTTGTCATCGATACAGCTTGCTCATCGTCGCTCTATTGTCTCCACGCGGCCTGCGTTGCCCTCGAGAACTTTGAGTGCGACAGCGCTGTTGTAGCCGGCGCCAATTTGATCCAGAGCCCCGAGCAGCATTTCGCCACGATGAAGGCGGGCGTGCTCTCGCCCACGTCGACCTGCCACACCTTTGATGCCTCGGCTGATGGCTACGGCCGCGCCGATGGAATCGGGGCCCTGTACCTTAAGCGTCTCCAGGATGCAATCCGTGACGGCGACCCTATCCGGTCAGTGATCCGTGGCTCGGCCATCAATGCAAACGGGCGTACACCGGGAATCACGCTTCCCGACAAGTTTGGACAGGAGAAGGTCATCCGCAAGGCCCATGTCAAGGCAGGTCTGTTGGTGCAAGACACGCCGTATGTTGAGTGCCACGGCACGGGCACTCCTGTTGGCGACCCGATTGAAGCCGAGGCCGTGTCGCTGGCGCTTGATGGCCCGAGCCGGTCGCAGCCCATCCTCATCGGCTCTATCAAGTCGAACCTGGGGCACAGCGAAGCCGCCAGTGGCATTTCCAGTGTGATTAAAGCCACACTGATGCTGGAAAATGCCATGATCCCCGCCACGGTCGGTGTCCGCAAGCTGAACCCCAAGATCCGAGCGAAGGAATGGAATGTCGATGTAGTGACGGAACTGCGCCCGTTCGCATCACTTGGGCACCGGCGAGTCGGCGTGAACTCGTTCGGGTACGGAGGTGCCAACGCCCACGTAGTCATCGAGAATGCGCCAACAAAGCTTACTTTCCATGATGACACCGATGATCCCACCCACCAGCGCTCCAAGTACCTCCTCCCCTTTTCTGCCTTCACTGAAGCGTCGCTGAAGGCCCGAGTCGCCGACCTCGCAGCCTGGCCCGGCCTGGAGAGCACCCAGCTACCCGACTTGGCTGCAACTCTAGGCCAGCGCCGCACCCACTTCAAACAGCGCGGCTTCCTGGTTTCCAGCAAGGACGAACTTCACAGAAATCTAACGGAGCAGACACTGCGCCTCGGTCGTGGTCAAACCGCGCCTCCTAACTACGCCTTCGTCTTTACGGGCCAGGGTGCTCAGTGGCCACAGATGGGCCAGGAACTAATAGATGAGTTCCCTATATTCGCAGCCGCGATTTCCGAGATGGACTCAGTGCTAGCCGCATTAGCACACCCGCCGGCATGGACCATCGCTGGAGCCCTCCGAGAACCTAAAGAGACAAGCCAGGTCGGTGCCGTGACGCATTCGCAGCCGCTTTGTACCGCCGTTCAAATCGGGCTCGTCAAGTTGCTATCTAGCTGGGGAATCCACCCCCGAGCCGTGGTTGGCCACTCGTCGGGTGAGATAGCCGCTGCGTTTGCTTCCGGCAAGATTACTATAGCAGAGGCCATTGTCGCTGCCTATTACCGTGGATACGTCGTGGGTGGTCAGACGTACATGAAGGGCATGATGATGGCCACTGGGCTCTCGGCTGCTAGTGCAAGTATTGAAATCGTGGCGGCTGGGCTGGAAGACAAGCTGGTTGTAGCATGTATCAATAGTCCCGAGAATGTGACAATATCCGGCGACGAGGATGCCATTCAAGCGCTGCAGGAACGTCTGCATAGCCAGAAATTGTTCGCGCGGACACTGCGTACCGACGGCAACGCCTACCACTCTCACCACATGAAGGCACACGGTGACAAGTATGAAAGCCTAGTCACCAATGCTACCCCTAAGTTAGGCGCCTCGTCGAGTTTGGCCTCGGGAGCTACCATGTTTTCCTCGGTGACTGGCCATGCTCACGAGGGCCCCTTTGACGCGGCATACTGGCGATCCAACTTGGAGAAACCCGTGCGCTTTGTGGATGCGCTTTCAGAACTGGCCAAGGATGGTAAATACACCCTGATCGAGCTTGGTCCGCACTCGGCCCTGGAGCTGCCTATTAAGCAAACGCAAATCCATCTCAAGCTGGAAGAGGATGCGCTCTTCTACTTCGCCGCCCTGAATCGAGGGAAGGATGCTGTCGACACAGTGCTCAGCCTCGCCGGATCTCTGTGGCTAGCTGGCCATGAGTTGACCTGGAACAAAGTCAACGACCCTGGATTCGGCAAGGCTTGGGCACCCAGTGTCATCGCCAACTTGCCACCATACCACTGGGCCTACGACGGCGTCCTCTGGAACGAAAGCCGCCTAAGTCTCGAATTTCGCAACCGCAAATATGGGCGCCATGAGCTGCTCGGCTCCATGGTACCGGGTGGGAGCGAGACAGACTTGAACTGGCGGAATGTCGTGTGCTTAGATGATCTGCCCTGGCTGTCAGATCACCGGCTCAACGATACCGTCGTTATGCCCGGTGGTGCTTTCCTTGCCATGGCCATGGAGGCCGTGAGCCAGGCCACTGGGACAAGCCTTAGCCCGGGTACCGGCCTGGAGATGCGAAACGTGCATATCATTACGGCACTGACCATCTCTACAGCCGCCAACAGCAGCACTGAGCTGTTCACCAACCTGCGCAAGTCGCCTATCACTAAAGTTTCTAGCTCCGAGACATGGTGGGACTTCAAGATCTCTACATACCGGGAGGGCATACCCGTCATTCACGCCACCGGCGTCATAGCCATCCAGGAGCCGGCTTCAACAGAGGCCATCGAGCCACGCATCCAGCTTTCCGAGGCGCAGCTCGAGCCGTCGGCTAAGCGGATTTGGTACCAGCGGTTCGAAAAGGGCGGGCTTAACTACGGACCACTCTTCCAGTCGCTCGACAAGATCTGGGTACCGCGCTCCAAGGAGGAAAAGGTCGTGCTGAGCAAGTTAGTCCGGCTGGAGCAGAAGTCGGCGGCCGATGGGGCTATGCAGGCAAGTTATCCCTTCCACCCCATCACCTTGGACGCCATGGTCCAGGCCGGCATCGTGGCCACGGCTGCTGGTCAGACACGCAAGATGCAGGGGTTCGTGCCGACCAAGTTTTCCAGTGCATCATTCCGCGTACCGCCGCCCCAGGACAATTATGGGATACCTCAGATCGAGGATGGGCCAAGGTGGCAGATCCAGGCGACAGCACGGACTTCCGGTATCAATTCAGCTATCTTCGAGGCTGAACTTTTGACCCCTGGCCAGTCCCCCGTGGCAGTCATGCAGGAGTCGCGTCTGCACAGCTATACAGCCTTAACCAACCAAGACGCCAGTGGTCTAGCGCGTCACCCGGCGTTGCGTGTGGTCTGGAAGCCCGATATATACGGACCCGAACTTCTGCGTGAGCGGGATCTAACAAAGTACCTAGACCACTTCTTCGCTGAGGCCCATTCCCCCGTCGGCAAGGACGAGGGTCTTATCAAGCTAGGTGCTGCTATCAACCTTGTCAGCCACCGAAACCCCCGCGTGTCTATTCTCGAGCTGGGTGCTGTCTCGCACGATTATGGCAAGGCTGTGCTTGAGATGTTGGATGCCGGAAGCGACTACAAGCGGCTATCATCGTATACGACGGGATCCTGGGACAAGGAGATGGGGGGTGTCTTTGCCCAGTCGTGGGATCTGGCTGCTGCCGAGATCAACAGCAAGGCGGCACCTCAGCCTTTGAAAGAGCAGAAGTTTGATGTGGTCTTGATGACAGATCGGGTCTTCGCCCGTAAGAATCTGATGGGTTCCCAGTTGGACTGGATACAGTCTCTTCTGTCTACTGACGGTATCGTCTTGGCTCTATTTCCGCCAGAAAGTCAGCCTGCCCTGCCTTCTACGTTAGACGTTACCATATCAGCGCTTGATGATGGTTCAGGGGCCGTGCTTTTGGCTTCTTCTAACCTGAGCAGGCCGAAGATTTCTGGAATTACTGACAAGGCCGTCATAATTGTTCAGCATACCAAGACTGCGCTGGGAGCCTCTCTTCAGCAAGCTATAACAAATGCCGGAACAGCCGCACAGTGTATTCTCTATGCAGATATAACGGAAGCTACGTCTCTTAAGGGAGCCACGGTCATCTCCCTTTTAGAAGCCGAATCACCCCTGCTAGCCGGCATAACTGACAACGAAATGCATCGTTTGAAGTTGTTGACAGATCAGGTCAAAAACCTGCTCTGGGTCACGGCCGGTGACCTCCTCAGCGGAAGGACGCCCGAGATGGGACTGGCAGCAGGTCTCTCCCGCGCGCTGATGCTCGAGCAGCCGTCTCTACGCTTCATGGTGTACGACATGGACAAGAGCACGGACGTGGACCGTACTGCACACAACCTGGTGCAGGTTCTGACATTTTCGCAGACGGCCGGATCCGACTTGGAGTACGTCGAGCATGACAGCATTGTGCACATAGCGCGTTTCGTGCCAGATACAAAGATCAACGCCATGTTCCGGCTGGCGCAGGGCACCAACGAGACCGTCGACACAACCATAGGTGAAATGTCAGGACAGCCCATTCAGCTGGCTATTGCGCACCCGGGCCAGTTCGATTCGATCCACTTCCGTGCCATCGAGCTGCCGTCCGAGGGACTGGCTGAGGACGAGATCAAGATCTCGGTCAAGGCGGTGGGACTCAATGCTAAGGACTTGTACGTGCTCGCCGGCAAGGTCGATACGCCCGAAGCCACGTGTGCGCTCGAATTTGCCGGCGTGGTCGATGAGGTCGGCTGTGCTATTCATGATCTTGTCAAGGGGGACCGCGTGGTCGTCATGGCCCCCAACCACTTCCGCTCCGTTGAGATCGTGCCTCGCTGGGCGGCCAAGAAACTGCGAGACGACGAGAGCTTCACGACTATGAGCACGATACCACTGGTTTGCGCAACGGCGCTGTACGCCCTCCAGCATCGGGCCAATCTAGGGCCGGGAGAGTCGGTCCTCATCCACTCAGGTGCGGGAGGTGTGGGCATTGCTGCGATCCAGGTCGCCAAAGCCATGGGAGCTGAAGTGTTTACCACCGTGTCGACCGACGAGAAGAAGAAATACTTGGTTGAGAAGTTGGGCGTGAAAGAGGACCATGTCTTTAGCTCACGCGATGGCCGTTTTGCTGACGAGGTGCTCAAGGCTACCGATGGCCAGGGCGTTGACGTCGTGCTCAACTCGCTGACGGGCGACCTCCTCAGGACCAGCTGGCGCTGCGTAGGGCCGTTCGGTCGCTTTGTCGAGATCGGAAAACGGGACCTGCTAGACAGCGGACGCCTGGACATGGACCCGTTCCTGCGCAACTCGAGCTTCTCGGCCTTCGATCTGTCGGCGATCTACCTCGAGGGGAAGACGCGAGGGCGCATGGGGTTGCGGGCCCAGGCGCTGTGGAAGAAACTGCTCGATGAGGTCGTGTACCTGCTGCGCGCCGGCACTCTCAAGTCCTTCGCTGCGCTCGGTGCAAACCAGGTCGTCGATGTGTCTGAGATGGCGAGTGCGCTGCGCCTATTCTCGTCGCGCAACCGCATCGGCAAGATCGCCGTCAGCGTCGACAACCCGTCGTCCCCGATCCGCGTACAGCCCCTGCGCTACAATACCCGGCTCAGTGCCGACAAGTCGTACATCATGGTTGGCTGTCTGGGCGGCTTGGGCCGTAGTCTTTCGCGCTGGATGCTGGGCCGAGGTGCACGCAAGTTTGTCTTCGTTGGACGGTCTGGCACCGACCGGCCCAGCGCCCGGAGAATTGTTGAGGACCTCACAGCGGCCGGTGCCGAGTGCCAGGTTGTGCGCGGCGATGTGGTCAGCGCGACTGATGTCCAGAAGGCGGTCGATGCTGTTGACGGCAAGATTGGCGGCGTGGTGCAGGCCGCCATGGGGTTGAACGAGGCGCTCTTCACGACGATGCCGAACAAGTACTGGCACACAGGCATCGACCCCAAGGTCATCGGCACGTGGAACATCCACAACGCCATTCAGGCCGACGGCAAAGACTCGGAGTTGGATTTCTTTCTCATGACGAGCTCCGTCTCGGGCAGCGTAGGAACAGCGACGGAGTCCAACTACTGTGCGGGGAATCACTTCCTTGACATGTTCGCACGTTACCGCCGCGCCCAAGGCCGGCCCGCGATGGCAATCGGGTTCGGCATGATCTCTGAGATCGGGTACCTGCACGACAATCCCGAGATCGAGGCGCTGCTACTGCGCAAAGGCATCCAGGCCATCAACGAGGACGAGTTCCTGCAGATCACAGATCTGGCGCTATCGCAGCCCCTGGATGTGCCGCACGTCTGGGATACGGCAGCGGCCGGTCATGTGCTCACAGGACTCGAGCCCTTCGGCTTTATGGAGCTGCGGCGCCAGGGCTTCGATGTGACAAACCTGACGTTCAACGACCCGCGTGCGCTGGTGCTGGCGGCCGTCGTCGACTCGACCGCCGACGATGCGCTCAAGCAGCAGGCACAGAACGGCGACCTGCCGGCGGATGTGGCGAGCGCCATCGACGAGGGTGCGACTCTCGAGGACGCCGTGCTGCGCCATGTTGCCGCCCGGTTTGGCAACCTCGTGCTTACGCCCGTTGACAAGGTGCCGCCCCAGAAGCCGCTGACCGAGTTTGGTATGGACAGCATGATCGCCGCCGAGTTCCGCACGTGGTTCTTCCAAGCCTTCCGCTTCGACGTGCCATTCCTGGAGTTGTTAAGCAAGACGGTGACGGTGGCGAGCTTAGCTGCTCTAGTAGCTGCTGATATTGAGGCGCGTAGGTAGGCAGGCCGCCTTGCAATTGGGAATACTCAAGCTAGCTCTCAAGCTCCTTGGGTAGGACTAAGCTTTTCCCTATTGAAATGGATCTATGCCTTATACTACATTGGTAGAATGGGTCATGAAAAGCTATGTATGAGCCTTTGTCTGCGACTATGGTAGAGCTAGATTTAACTACTAAGGTTGTCTGATTCATGTCAGTGAGTCGTCTTGGATCCTCCTAGCCTTTGATTCCTATGTTCCTATATTAATAAGATATCTTGCTGGCAGACAGCTTTCAATCCCTCGCACTATTGCGCAGTCCTGCGGCGAGGCACGTGCCTGTGTCTATGTATCCCATGTATTACCCCTTCACACATGATCATGCACTCCGTAGTTAATATGAGATTTATGTATATTTCGTTCAACTTCCGTATACTTAGACACAGGTTGTGCCCCTATAACCTATGCATGTCGCCACCTTATACAATTGTGCGCTTCTCAATCTGTACTAGCCATGCTTTATCTGTCTACCTCTCGTCTATGTGAAAAACAGCTAGGACGTAAAGGTACTGAATTGGAGAAGTGTAACAAGGTAGTCCGCAAAAAGGGAGAAGACAATATGAAACTACTCTTTTCTAGGTCTATCCAGTAACAAAGGCTGTTTTTGTATTATATAGCTACTTAACATAGGACACTAAGATGATGGAGGCGTATTACTATTTAATGTCCCTGTATTCCGCTAGCCTTTCTGAATTAGTTTTGGTTGGGGCTTTGTGGTACCCCTTGATTGGACTAGTCCTTACTCTCGATTTAGATAAAAGAGAAACTAGCGTTTTACTTATAGTATACTCGTGCGGCTAGTCAAGACTATGCCCGTCCACATACTACAGTATCCTTGGTCCTACCACAATCGTCTTCCCTGTTTATCCCCTGCACATCGTGAGCAAGTTATCGTCTTAGGAATTCAAGGCGGCCAATCACATTACCTCGGCCAATTGTAGTGTCAATGCTGAGTCTGTAAGTTAATATATACCAATCATGATACTAGCGGATTCTAGTATTACAGTAAACGAAATTGGTAATGAATAATACAACTTGCTTTAAGTGAACCCAGGGCAGGTGCATATAACCGACTCCCAATTATCAGTTGGACAATCTGCTTCGGAACAGGCCGACAGTTCCGGAATAGCCCGATAGCTCCGGAACGGAACGGCGGAACGGACCGAGTATCAAATTAATGTACTACCTTGCCTCTTCGTAGCCGGACAAACTAGCTGAATTTGGTACAGGCCTGATAAAGCCACTGAAAGCCCTCTTTATACTACTAGTATTTAGCCATTTACCCTCTATTTATTCTACAGTAATATAATCTTTTAGTGTATTTATAATACCTTCTCTGTATAGACCTTATAGCGTGTTTTAACCTCTCGAGAGGCTAGAATTTGAATCTGGACTCGCTCGGCGATATTTACAACTTGGCCTATTACTAATTACGGAATCGGGATTCCAAGCTCTTGTGGAAAGGCCTTCACGTACAGGACTCCGCACCCATGCAGATGTGGTGTAATAACCTGGCCGTCGGTTGTACGTACTAGGAGGAGTACATTATCGCCCACGTAGCTTTCGAGGCATGGTGTAGGTAGTATGGAAGCTAAAGGGGTTAGGGGTGTGAAACAGGTGCTTTTGGTGGTGCCTGTGCCAAATTCGGCTAACTTTTCCGGCAATTGCCATGCGTATTTAAGATAGGTTAATGATATAGTACGATATCATAAGCCATCCTGAGTAACTAACTTGGTAGGTCTAGCGGCATGTAACTTGCTCACATTATAGACCAGGATTACAAGCTGTTATGTGACGCTATTTTGATAACATATAAGACGCAATAATCTTCTAAGAACAGCTGATTTGTACAGTACCCCTACGCTTCATGCATCTGGCTCACCCGCTCACTCCGAGTTGAATGTACCGTGATTGATCTGCAGGTCACATACAGGGGCCATATATAAGGTTGCTGAAATTACAGAAGTTTGTATTTTGGTTACGGGATTACAACATCAATGTGATTTTACCCTGTGATCATAGTAACGTGCAACACGTGATATCTCACTAAGTTGACGAAGCTATTCCCAACCTCTTAGATCCGGGGATTATAGATCCTATATATAAGTAGATAGTATAGGACTGAGATACGCAATATTATATTACGTATTCTATAATTCCTTATAGAACTACCATTTAAAGTTGGAGAACTATACCTATTTTCCTTGAAAGTATAGAATCTGTAACCCATATAATATAATCCTATTTACACAGCTTTCTTACGATGTCTGATACTTGGAGTAACATCTAAGATACAAGTATATAAGGCATTGTTCAATAAAAGTAATATAAAAGTCCTTTAGAACATAATGTTTCACCCTAAGATTCCCCCTGATCTGAAGTACAAAGTGGCATTAGTCATGGAAGGAATTCTAGTAATTCCGGTATGGAAGTCTGCGCTTACATCTCAAAGTAGGAATTGCAGCCTTTGCCAAACCACAGAGGCTACTATCTTTTAAAGTGGGATCTGTCTACGCCTTGTTGTAGAGCTCGGTAGTAGCGATGTAAGCTGGACAGGTCGTATTGACAAGTGCTGATACTGAAAGCCGAACGCCGTGGGCGCATATGACATTTAGGAGGATTCTATACCGTAGCTTACGTAGCAGAACACGAAGGCTCCGCTTATATATGCGCCCGATTGCGGCAGAGTATTATCCCGTACGAAAGGGGGGTTCTCAGAATGCGTGCAACTGACAAGGGTATTTTATTCCTAGCAAAATCCAACAGCAAGTCGAAATCGTTGATATTTTTCTTCAGAAAAGATAAAAAAAATTAATTCAATAGTGGTTCCTTCCCTTTCCAAGAAATTTGCTAGTGGTATAGCCGTTTTAGGTTATAGTGGTTTGTATGTACGGTTGACGATTTTTGATAACCCCCTGTCGTATAAGACCCTCGTAAAGTCTCGGCTCTGCAAGTGCTGACGTTGAGATCTGGGGTTCGTCCGTACCTAGGTAGTATACTTGCATTAATATAAGCTGCTGCCGTTATTGGTCCACTCGTAGACCGGCGTATCTTATGAAGCGAGCTACGCAATGAAGCTGGAGCAGAGCAGCACGTGTTCGAAAAGTTTCTAGCAGCTTGGAGAGCTGGGGATTTAGGGTAACAGAGCAGGAATCTAGAGGATAAAATTTTGTAGAGAGGTTACAGGAGAAGACTAGAGAGTTAACAAGAAAGAGTAGACCTGATAATAGTACGAACGAATCTAATTTTTATCTTTGTTATTTCATCTTAGTATTTTCATGAATTTGTATTCTCAAGGATTTCCATTTCGTTGAATTTCTAATTGAATAGTTTTCTTTAACCTCTTTTAACCTATCACGTCGTAAACATTTATTCGTAGATAAAACACCTTCTAAGCTACTACCACTTGGGATCCAGGAATTTCTATACATTCCGATCACTCCTTCAACTCCTCTGGCATCTGCTCCGATAGCTTAAACGACACATCATAGCTTTCTTGGAAGAAGCGCCTCGTCTTCTCCGCTCGCTCGTGAGCCTCTATCTCAAACGAGCTTATCATGGCAAAAAGCTTCGCATCCAAGGTACCCTTCTTTAATGTGTCTAATAGGGTACCCCAAGGGTCGCGAGGCCGCATCTCGGCCATCTCTTGTACCTCACGGACCCGCGCCTCTAGCATCTCTAGTATCGCTGCAAAGTTCGGTTCTGCTGTACGCGACTTGCGGACCCAGGTCAGGTACTCGCCTACCACGCCTGTGATACCGGCTATTTCAGCGTGCATAGAGAAGATAGTCGAGCAGAAGGTTGTGAACTCGTTTGTAATCCGCTGTGAGTCCTTATACTTGGCATCGGAGAAGAGGAGTGCCAAAGATGGGAGCGCGGCTGATGGAGAGTTCAAGGCCCGGATCTCACGTAAACTAGGGATTTGAGCGCGTGGGAAGTAGCCTAGTCCCTGCTGCTCCGGCTGCCGGTGCTGCTGCAGCAGAGGTGAGACGGGAGTGTTGCTGTTGGTGCTTATCTTGTTCGGGCTGCTAGATGTACTATCGTTGGTGCTGTTATTGGTACCCTCTAGTGGAATTATGTTGTCGACTGCACAAATCATTGGGTCACCGCGTGTTGACGGGCGAGGGCTGGGGAGAGAGTTGAGGTAGTTAGGCTCGAAGCCGTCCTGGAACTGAGCTTCAAAACTATCTTGGAACTGGGTCAGTGCTGTATCTTCACTGCGATTATTCACAGGTAGTAAGTTGTCGCCCGGGCCTATCAGGGGTGCCATCTGGAGGTTGAAGTGCGAGTAGTCGCTATACTCGACGCTGCTGGTATTCTGGCTGGCCTTGAGCATCTGCTTCTGCTCGATGAGGTAGGACTCTGCCATATCTTTATCGGCAAAGGTATCAAGTCAGTCTCAGGGACCACTAATTCTGTATGGTATGGTATATATATATACGAACCCACTCGATCTCGCAATACCTCTATTGTCTGGAATAGGTCGGCCTTGCTAAGGTTAAATGACGGGCTATAGACACACGTCTCTCCAGAGCGACGGCATCGATCGCAAGGTTGGTTACCGTTGCAACGCACTTTGCGGTCCCTGCAGACTTTACATGCGCTCGATTTCTAGTAAGCTGCGATGTCATGTGCAAAGTCTCAAGTAATGGATGTACGGAAAGAAGCAAGGAAAGGAAGTGCTGGAAAACTTACCTGTGGCGTGAGCTATTCATGGTGGGAACTTTGGCCTGGTGATGGATCTTGGTTGTGTAAGGTATATGTGTAAAATATATATATCTGACAATACATATCTAAAGGGGGAACTTTCCTTTATAATTGGTAGACGATTTAGAAAGTACCTCTATATCCGCTGCTTTCTTACCTTACTTGCTATGCCTGCTTGCTATGCCTGCTTTCTATGCCTGCTTGCTGTGCCTGCTTGCTATGCCTGTTGCCATTACTGCTTGCTATGCCTGCATGCCATGCCTGTTTACTGCACCCACTTACTGTGCCTAATTGCTGCATGCGCTATCGAAAGGTCAGGATAGTGTTTTTAGACCAATAGGATCACGGACGAGACAGATTGATATCAGCCCTTTAAAAACGAACCGTTATACATTCTCCGACCGTAGCTTTCCGTACATGTTAATTTATATTATTAATATACTTAATGTAACCTACATGCATAGCGAATGTACCAACCAAGCGAATGTGCTAATTGAAAATACACCTAAAATCACGATTTTCATATCTTTATATTTCCACGAATCTTTTACTAAAATCCTTCAAACTTATTATACATACTTTTAAAAATATACAATAAAATAAATATAAGTTTAAGATATATATTTTGTTATAATATTACGATTTACGTAATACATCGTGGTCTATCATGTACCTAGAGATAGGTTATAGGGGCACTTTGGGAAGTTATAGTTCTTTGTATAGTTACACTACCGAGATTCAGGCCATAAACTATCTCAGCTTGTCATGTATAACAATTCGTTATACTAAACGGTATAGTGACTTCATAGCTCTATGGCCATGTGTTCGATGTACACCATTACGTGATAGAATAATAACACTGCTCCTTCACGCTTAAATTAGATATATGAAAAGGTATAGCAGTTCACACGCTTGAACTGCGACAATGTACTTATCTGTCCCTGAAAGTTAGGTGAACAGGTCTTGCTAATCATAGCGATACCGACTGGAATGAATGAAACTGAAGGGGAAGCCGTACGCGTCTTAATTCGACAAGTAAATCATCAATTTCCCCCCTTTCACACCGATCCAGCACCTTTGCTCAAAGCATTGGCCTAGATATTTATATAATCCAGTTTATAGCACTAGGAATTGCTTCTGTTATCAAACCTACAAGTTTTCTTTCGATCGACGACCTACCATCTGTTCGCCCTGATATCATGAGTTAGTCTTGGTTGAGTGTGAAGATCCGAAGCGCCATCATCGCCTAAGTGCCGTCTGGCGACCGTTTTGAGCAGTGTTAGCCCATATTCGCCCTGAGATTTACCGCAAATTCTTTATTACAAGAGAAGACTTGCTTGATGTATTGAGTGCTCTTGAACAGCTTATTCTCATGGGATGGATCTAACTAGATGGCCACAGGAAAGGTTGACTGTCCCGATTCCCGGGACGCTCCAAATCCAGCTCCCACCTATCTGGAATCTTGAGGCCCTCCATCTTATACATCTGGTTAATAATAACTGATACTCCATCTCTATACATCCACGGATCTTTTGTTTTCAACTGCCATGCTTCAGTCTTCTCCCTCAACTCCTTCAGAACATTCTCATATGCCTCCTCGCCGGCTAGATTACGGACTTCCTGCGGGTCATTTACTAAATCATATAGTTCTTCCTGGGGTCGGAAGATATAATCTTTCAGAGCTCGCGGCCCGATATAGACTGGTGGCTTAGTGTTGCGAATGCCATCCCAGCTTAAGCTTCCGTAGAGATCTGTCGCAAAGGGGAAATCTAGGCGGTAGGCTATGTTGCGGTGATACTTGAAGCGTGTCGTACGAGTGAAGCGGGTGGGCCAGTAGTTTTGGATCTCGTGGAAAGTATGAGAGCCGAAGACCTGTTGTTCCCATTTATCGTTGGAGAGACGTTCTGATGATTCAAGAATTGGCAAGAATGACCGACCAAGTCGCGGTGGCGACTTGGAGTCTCTGGGCACGTGGTCCTTTGCCCCGGCCCAGTCAAGGAGGGTCGGCAGGAAATCAACCCACGAGACCAGGTTGGGATTTTCGATGCCATTCTTTGCGCCTGGTTTTCTGACTATGAGTGGAAGACAGACTCCGGCATCGAAAAGTGTCGACTTGGAGTTGAGGAATGGTGGACCATTGTCACTTGTGAAACACACCAGAGTGCTATCTAGTATACCGCGGGCCTCTAATGATTTGATCAAGAGGCCAACACCAGCATCCAGTCGAACAATTGCCTGATAATACTCGGCCATTTCTTGGCGCACTTCTGGGACATCACTCAGGAAGGAAGGAACTGCTATATCCTCGGGGCGGTAACGAGGTAACGTAATATCTGGGTCAGCAATCTGTTGATTCCCAAATCCTCCTCTGGTATCATCGCGGTGCGGATCGGTATATGCAACGGTGAGATAGAAGGGGCGATCGGTCTTCCTCGCTTTATCGAGAAACTGACCAACATGCTCGGAGAACCAGGTAATATCTCTAGTACTGCTCCCAAGGCGGACTTCCCACGGATATACCGAGTCGGGCGCAACGTGGATCTTTCCAATTATACCTGTCTGATAGCCAAGCTCGTTGAAAAGCCTAGGAGCGGTATCGACATGGTCGAAGGTGCCGAAGTGGTTCCAATCATGCTCGTGTCCATACTGTCCATTTTGATGAGTATGCAGGCCGGTGTAGATGGTCGAGCGGCTTGCACTGCATGACGCAGTGCTAGCAAAAGCCATGTCGAATCTTGTACCTTGGGCTGCGAGCTTGTCAATGTTCGGGGTGTTGATAGACTTGACACCGTAACATCCTGTGTATTTCCCCAAGTCATCGGCGATGACGAAGAGAATATTCTTCTTCTCTGTCATTGTGTCGATGTATACGGAAGTGAGTTCTAGGGAGGAGTCTTCGCCGTCACTGATCATACGGCTGATCTCGATGCGCTGATGTCGGTGTGTAACGGTATTGATGAGGAGCAAGCAAGACACTATACAGGCGCACGTGCTAATGTCGGTTTATCGGATAAGTCATTCGACCATTGTTGTGCCTGGCCCAGTAGGTCCACTGTGTTCCCCCAACCATTCAATACGTATAATTTCCGCGGTGATGGTCATTCCTATGACATTATTGGCTTCTCAATCGGTCCAAGGATGGCGCAATTGTTTTTCGTAATGTCGTATGACCGAGTTCGACGAAATTCCCAGCTATAGGTTCATTATACATACACACACCAGCTCGATTGGATACGGCCCCTGGCAACCCCGCACATGGCGCGAGCTGTTCATCCTCTGGGTATGGCTTGATTTCTAAGCTGGTTTTAACCGGCTCTATAGAATTAAATGCCGTTAACAAAAGCAAATCGTTTGGTATGGTGTTGCGAATTTGATGACCTGTTACTAACATAACCACCTGGAGAGACAAGCCTAAGATAATACAAGTACATCTTAACTCTATCTGATACATTACTGTCCGGTCAGCTGCAAGAAGGCAGATTACCCGTGTATCTCAGATGCCATTTTGTAAGCCTGAAAGGCTTCTAACACCGAACCCATATAATGGCGACCACGATCCAACTGGTTGGCAATATCCTTCATGGCAGAATAACAGAAGGCATGGTTACTGAAACCATAAACAGCACGATTCAGACGCCTGTCTCGTATCACAGACCGATATCTCTACCCAGATCAACAACGTTCCTCAGAATACAACGGCGCTTGGGGCTGAGTCATCGAAATGTTCCCACAGCATCACTAGCGTTAACCATGAGCTCGCAATTAAAGATAATCCATTCCTAGATCCTGTTATTGCAGCCAAATATGCACGAGTCTATGAAGAGAGTAAATACGAGTAAGCCATACTCTTATCCACCCCAAGGTTTGGAGCCGCAACTTCAGTCGAACAGGGGCTACCAAGTGGATTATGTACCCTAGCAGCACATTTTTATATAATTCACCTACGATTCGGCCAAATCTCTTCTGAAGTAGCAAGAACTGACTTTTATATCTTGCAGGGCGCGACATGAATTCGATCCGCATCTAATATGGACGGACGAAGAGACGAGAAAGATAATCTGGAAGCTGGACTGGCATGTAACCCTATGGGCAGTATGTAACTACCGTACAGTATCTGGAAACATATTTTATCTTTTCTAATAACGTATTGTAGTGCATAATGTTCTTTGCTCTTCAGGTCGATCGGGGGAACTTCGGACAGGCGGTATCAGACAATTTGCTGACGGATCTAGGACTCTCTACAAACGGTATTGCTCTTCTGTTCGAGAGTTTTAAGTTAACATTGACAAAATAAACAAGACTTTAACAACGGCAACACAATCTTTACGCTCTGCTTCCTGGTGGCAGAATTGCCGTCTGCAATGATCTCAAAGGCGGTTGGGCCCGATCGTTGGATTCCTACCATAATTACAGGATGGTCTGTCGTGGCCACGAGCCAAGCTGCTCTTTCGGGCAAAGCAAGCTTCTTCGCTACGAGGGCCCTACTTGGTTTGTGTGAAGTACGCAAAGTAGCTTCTCTCAAGAAGACTATAACTAACTCTCTTGTGCTACTAGGGAGGCTTTGTGCCTGACGTTGTGCTTTGGCTCTCGTACTTTTACACCAGTCGAGAACTCCCTATCCGGTTAAGGTTTCCACTCCAACTTTCTTGCACTTTGGCAAAGATGATTTTCTAAAACGGGGTAGCTTCTTTTGGATGGCGTCTAGTCTCACTGGAATAGTCACTTCCTTATTAGCATACGCTATATTTCATCTTGACGGTTATAACGGTTATGCCGGTTGGAGGTAAGATTTCTCACCTTCTACTCGCTATAAAAATGACTCTGACTACAACCAGGTGGTTATTCCTACTAGAAGGTCTTGTTACCCTCATAATTGGTATCAGTTCCTTCTTCATGATGCCAGCTTCGGCTGTGCAGACAAAAACTTGGTTCCGGCCTAAAGGATGGTTCACAGACGGCGAAGTTGCCATCGTGGTAAATAGGGTCCTCCGCGACGATCCCTCCAAAGGCGACATGAACAACCGGCAGGTTATCACCCTAAATCGATTGTGGCTCGCAGCCAAGGACTACAATCTCTGGCCTATCTACCTCATGGGCTATCTTATCTTCATTCCACAGTCTCCAGTAGGCACATACCTAACACTGTCGCTCAAGAATCTCGGGTTCAGCAAATTCAACATAAACCTCCTGACCATCCCCTCAACTATACTACACATCATCACCATGCTTTCGATAGCGAAAATAAGCCAGTACCTTGATGAAAGAACAATGGTCTGTATGATTCAAAGTATCTGGACTTTACCATGTATAATTGCGCTACGCTTCTGGGCTGGTGCGAACGTGGATAGCTGGGGAACGTTCTCTCTAATCACTATAGTATTGGCATATCCTTACACTCAACCAATTATAGTCGGATGGTTGTCTCAGAATTCAAACAATGTCGGCAATAGAAGTGTCTCCACCGCCTTTTACAACATCCTCTCCCAACTTGGCACTATCACGTCAAACTACATGTACGTCGCAGACGACGCACCTTTATATCATCGAGGTAACAGAAACCTCATCATTATCAACATTTTGGGTATTATATTATTTATTTTCACCAAAGTCTACTATGTGATTATCAATCGGAGGAGAGATTACAAATGGGAACAATTGTCCGAGGAAGTGAGTCGAAATGCTTCCCTCACTAGCCCTGCAGTAGCAGGACTGCCTTGCTGATAATTTTGCGAACAGGAGAAGAGTGACTACATTTTAAATAGCACGGTTACAGGTAGTTCAAGGCTTGACTTCCGCTTCGTTCATTAATCAGAAGTATATCAGATATAGAATTGGTAAAGCTTCTTATCAGTTTTCTTCCTTTTCAATTTCAGCACAGGTTTGTCTCAATATATTGATAAAACTCATTTGTATCCAACAGCAGACCAGAGCATTGCCACTTAAGCCATGCAGGAGCTCAAGTGGACTTATCGAGTCTGGCCTCCGCAGTCGGTAATATAGGCGTTTTCTTGCCATTATGATCGCGACCGTCTTGTTCGATCCACATAGTAGACAGCTGCCCTGTGTACAGCAGCGCGCGGCTTAGCTATATGAAAGCAAAGCGCACGGGCGGCGACAGGGGCCTAACCCATAGATTAGTCCACATCCCGCGCGGCTTAGCTAATACAAAAGCACGGCATCGTATCCGATTAGACCAGTCACCGCGCGCTCGTTGGTTTACTATGCGGTGTCAAAAGTTGTTAACAGGCCTACACCAGACTCGCATCAATCTTACTGGTTAGGCTGTGGGATAGTAGCTGTGATAGGCCAAGACTTTTGATGCTGAACTATATGTAGACGGATTCAAATTCGAACTAGAGGGTTAAAAGACAAGAAGCCCCTCTCCCTTCCCGATCCTTTGTATATCTATATATTTCTCACAAAATATCAACTACTTTATCAGGGTTTTCAATACTTCGAACAACTTGGCTAAAATGTCTTCAATCAACTTCGCTAATCTAGAACGTGTTGATGTTCATTCGCATGTCATCACTCCCAAATATCGACAGTTCCTCATCCAGACCGGCCATCAAAATCCAGATGGGTGGCCTGGGCTTCCTGTAAATTGACGCATATATCCCCCTTGTTCGATATACAATTGATAATTCTCAGGATTGGACACCAGAACAACATATCTCTCTGATGAAAGAAACTAACATCACCACCTCGATTCTCAGTCTTAGCACTCCAAGTACTTACCTTCGGCCATTCGACGCATCTCTCACCAAAGAGATAACCCGCACCACCAACTTGGAACTTTCGGAAATATGCGCTGCGCATCCCGACCACTTTCGCTTCTTTGCCTCTCTCCCGCTCCCATCTATCTCAGACTCCCTAGCCGAGATTGATTATGCTCTCGACACCCTCGGCGCCGTCGGGTTCTGCGTCCTTTCCAACGCCAATGGTGTCTACATGGGCGACAAAGCTCTGGATCCCATTTTCAACAAGTTGAATGAGCGCAAAGCTATCCTCTTCATGCATCCAACGTCCTGCAAATTTCTATCCTATGCCCGTTCTCATGACAGCCCAATGTCCGAACCGAGTTTGACCGTCGTTAATCCCCTTCAAATCCCTTCAGGTCTCCTAGAATACATGTTTGACGAGACCCGGGCGGTTGCCAATCTCCTCGTCTCTGGGACCGTGACTCGCTGTCCTGAAATCAAATTTATCATGTCTCACGCGGGATGCTTGCTTCCTCCTCTTCTTGAGCGTATTGCCGTCGCTATGCAGAATTTCTTTGGCGGTGGAATGGATTCCATTGAGATGAAACGACTCCTCAGAGAGAGATTTCATTTTGATCTTGCTGGACTCCCGTGGCCAGACATGATCCACGCGTTGTTGAGGGTCGTAGGACCGGAGAGGCTGGTATATGGAAGTGACTACTGCTGGACGCCGCCGGCGTTGGTGAAGATATTGATCGAAAAGATGGACGAGGGTGCGGGGGAGGTATGGACCGAGGATACCATAAAAGCAGTTTATGCAGGGAATGCGAAGAAGCTGTTCGGGGTATAATGTCTGGAGATGCTAGGGTCTCCGGATGATATAGCCTGATCAGTACGAGTTGTTGCGTATGAAATAAGTGTAATGGTGGTGGACTGTAGCAAATGCGATGATCGGACAGCCGCCATACAGCTCGCAAAAGATCATATAAAAAAGCGTCACAGGAGTTATGAACCTAGCTAGCGAGAATGGCCATTCCCGCAACTGGTACTCTCATAAATGATGAGATGCATTCCCCGGTGTCTCATAGCCTTGAGGATCTGCCGGTGAACCATAAGTGTTATATACCATGATAGGCCACGTTCGTAAAGGGTGATGGTTATGTTCAATTCAAGTGGCTATCTCGAGCTGAACTGAGAGGGAGGCTTTAGGTGGAATGAGGATATACATCGAGTTTTACCAGTCGCAATTTCACATATTCAATCAATGTCAATAGCAAGTAGTGAAATAAATGCCGCTAAAAGGCAGCAGATATGGTTTCACATGTCGTGCGCCTCGACTGCTCTTCTCTAAACAAGTAGAACCAGATCCCCTTGGCTTTCGAAACACGTAGCGAGGTCGCGGATTGCGACATCCGCTGCGTCCCTGTTGCGCCATACATTCTCCATAATCTCAAGTGCTTTGCGTACTGTGCCGAACACGCTGGGCGGTTGTAACGCCATTGTCATTCCGCGTAGCAGCATTTCCTGCGCCGGCTCGGCGAGGCAGCCTGCCACGCAGAACGGCCATACCATCGTGCGCAAAAGCGCCGGCGGCGATATTCGATACGCCAGCAGCTCAATAATTCGACTAACGTGGTAACGCACGTCGGCGCTGGCGGGCTGCCATCCCGATACGACGATAGATAGATAGACGAGCGCTGCATGGGCCCAGACCCGAGTGACCAAAGAGGTCTGCGTGGTGGATACTTTTGAATTTTGGCAGTGATCTCCTCCTGTCAGGACATGTAGCAGGCTGCTGCTCTCCTTTGGAGTGGTGACAGGTTCGCTTTCGAGCCGCGTGAGACGAGCTTCCAACGAGTCTTTAACGACTGTGGCGCAACGGACCAGCTCCATGATATCGAGGTTGCCCGCTCTTTTGCACCGTTGTTTCCATGCATCTAGCACGGCAATCTCGCCGATCTGAACCAATACCCAATTTTGGCAGCCTACAACAGCCTCGAGGTTAATAGGGGGCTCGTCGGCGCCATCAGTATGTAAAAGAAGGCTGCCGTGGTATTCGTATAGTCAGGGTTGCTCTTGCAGCACAGTGCTTGCAATAATATCATCGAATATCAAAAGAGCGGATGAGAAGCGAAAGGCGGCCTGTTCTGCACTTGGAACTTGAATGCATTGGGCAGGCAATACCCACGACGACGACCGCAGGCGGCTCATGACAGTGCTGAAGCTGGAACGGAGCCCCGGTCCAACGGCACCAAAGCTATCGAGGAGCTGTCTAAAAAGAGCCAGAGCTCCGTTAAGATGTGCCCGACAGTTATTGAAATTCAAAGTAGCCACCTCGAATCGTTGCACCTGCATCATACTTGCGATAATCCGTACGGCGCCTTGCAAATGTTTCGTAATACCTTCTTTCTCGATAACTTGTAATGCGAATCGAAGCATCCCAAAGGCATCCCTGGTCTGCGTAAGCACCGTCTTCCAAGCCTCAGTGTCATTGACGGTTCCCCGCTCGAGAGAGAGGAAATAAAAACTCTGACATAAGGTGGCCTGCCGTACTACTGGGCTATTTATCATCATTTCTAAGATCCAGGCTCTTCCACCTTGAAGGAGAGAGGGGTTGTAGAATGGGAACAAGAAGGGAAGCAAGTACTCCACGTAAAACATGAGAAGGATACTATCAGACGGTCTGAAGGCTACGATCTCGCTGACGTTCTTGCTACTGAGCGAACAATTGCGTTGAAGCCGCACAGTGGAGATCTCAGGGCACAGCTCCTTCCCGTGATTATGAACGGCTGTGGTTGCCTGGACGGCATCATACGTCGGAGAGGTCAGGACTCGGGAGTAATTTTGGGGCAGCACCGCGAGCTCGGCAGTAGTAGCTGCGCCAAATGACAGACGGTCGCCAGAGATGTGTACCGTCCGATCGCCCTCACGACGACGATGGGCCATCTCTTTGACCTCGCGCTTGAGTCGTTCGGTCATCTCTTCCTGTCTCACACCGCCATCCATCCACTCCGGTTTTTCGTTGCCGTAGTGGCAGGTAATATAGAGTGCTGCGCAAGTGTTACACACAGGCTGTCTTTCGTCGCACTTTTTGCGCCGGAGTCGGCAAGTCCAACATCCAGTGAAGCTTTTTATCGTGCTGCTCTGACGTGAACCGTAAGGCAAGTTCCTATCCATATTTCCGTTTTGATATAGACTTCAGTGTTTTAGTGGAGTTTCGACTGGGTTGTAAATCATATAAAAATGTTCAAAACGAATCAGGGTTTTATCACTGAGGTAATCTGTCTGATACCCCCGGATATAGAGGATGCACTCCATTGTACGGGTTTAGTAAATTCCGTGATGCTCGCGAAGTTTTACGTATGGTTATGTAAGCAAGAGCCCAGAGCTGTTGAGCACGAGTTAAGGGCCAACAGAAGAGACGGTATCGGTTTATTAATGAGCGTCCTAGAAAGCCTGGAGTACTTAACGGAGACAGGAACAACCGTTTATGGAGCATTCCATATCTTTTAGCTATCCATTAGTCACTTTATAGCCTCCAGCTATGATTGGCTCGTACAGTAATAATGAGGACTTGCTCCTTGGAATGTTGTAAGAAGCCATACGCAAGCTATGAATGGATGTCAGCATCAAGACCAAACGCAGAGACTAGCTTGTTATGCCCGGTTCTATGTCCAATAGTGACCCCTTGTTGGCATATTAGATTGGTAATCTGAGTAAACAAACGGGAACAACGAAAATCGAAATGGTTATATTCGCTGGCCCTTTGCGACCCAAATTCTTCGTTTGTAGCAGGTGCATAGCAACCGTAGATAAAACGACCGGAGGAGAATTGCAGGCAGCATTTCCCCCTCATGGACTGAATTAAGTGGTGTGATCAAGTGTATTAATCTGAAGCCGGGACCAAGGCACGCACTAGGATTTTATCCAACCACAGTGAATAAATTTGTGGAGCATCCTAATTTATTATTTAGGTGAATTTGTACTAGTATGCGCGATTGTTGAGCGAAGTTGATGATGATTGATTGTAATGCTTGCTGCAGCTGTCTACGTATGATGCTGAAGGTGGGATGACGGGCGACAAGAGAACCATTTCACACTAGAGTCGGGCAAGTTGAACCTAGCGCTTTTTCTGGACATAGTAAGCCCTTGCATAATACAGACTCGTCCTTGTGCGAACGGACTATGGTGGGGTTGGCTCCTTGTCAAGGTCAAGATAAGCCTTGCTCTCCGATATCTAGCGATAGGATCTGCTAGATTGGTACTAATAGCGCCTAGTCGTGGCCTCTATGACCGGACCTTATATTCGCTACATCTGGAAGTATTCTAAATCATAAATCTATGTGCCCTAGTTAGAGATAAAGAAGTCAAGCTAGGGTCAAGATACTATAGACTACTTGAGGAGGACGAGTATGATATATATTACCCCACCCTTAGAATATTTATACAGTAGGTAAGTTACAAGTTATCTAAAGATAATCTCTACTACAAAGTTATGCTATATTATAATGAAATTGACCAGTATAAAGACCTTTTATACCTTATGATCAAATATTTCTCATACAGCGTGTTTCCGAAGTATAAATGCATTAGCTTTATGGAAATCAGAGACAGTATAGTTAATAATAATTTTCATATCTGATGCACTAGTTGAACCTAGCACATAATAGTCGATAGATAAGCGGGATACTGTAGGGGGCGGGGCGATAGGACATGTCCTAAATGGGGGGAGGGGGGAAGATTCACGGCCCTTACGGTAGGGTCCAAGGATATGGGGATGTGATAAGACCAGTACAAGTTCCTACGCAAGTTGTCACATTTGGTGGTTTTCACACTTTTTACGTATCAGTTTCAACTATTTATATCTCATAGTGAGGACCCATCAAGCCAGTCTGACTACCACAATGGACAGCTTAAGCTCGTTGGAGAGGGGCCCAGCTTCTAAAATCCTGGCAGCGGAAGCTCCTGGCACGGTGATTCTCGAAGACTGTGGGTGAACGAGATCATAGCTCAGTATAAATCTGACTGACCAAATATCAAAGCGAAATCAAAGCTCAAGCATGGCAATGACGGCACGCTGGTGCTCTATCCGCAGCCTTCAGAGGACCCCAACGATCCACTGGTATAACTCCTTTTGAAGCAAGCTTTGCAACAAGTACTAAGTCGACTAGAACTGGTCCCACAAACGCAAGATCGTCAACTTCTCTATTGCTGCCTTCTATGTACTTATGGTTTTTGGAATGTATGTTTCTTTAGGGGAACCGTTGATGTCGCATCAGTACTGACATCAATGGAGAATAGGCTCGACATCGGAGTTGTTGTTTTCCAGGACTACAACACGTTACTAGGAATATCCTATGCGGACCTTAACAATACATTCGCTGCAAATTGTGTCGGACTGGCGTTTGGTTGCCTGGTCTTTATTCCATTTTCAATCAAGTATGGCCGGCGCCCTGTCTACTTGGTCACAACGTTTGCCCTATTCCTATGTGCCATTTGGTCGGCAGCTCTACGAAATTATTCGAATATGATTGGAGTGAACTTAATTGATGGACTTGCTGGCGCTGTTGCGGACACAATAGTGCAGATGACAGTAGACCAGTCCTCCTCGCTATATATGTTTAGTGCTGATTCTATCATAGATTAATGATCTGTTTTTCCTTCATCAAAGGGGCACAATGAACGCGGTATACTTGGGCTTCGTGAATATTGGGGTCTATCTTGCTCCTGTGTGCGCTGGTTATAGTGCTGTTTCGCAAGGCTGGCCGTGGATATACTGGTGGTGTGCCATTTTCCTTGGCGTGAACTTCCTACTTTTTGTATTCTTCTATGAAGAAACAAAATACGTGGTGAATTTCGGCGCAATTCCTGTTGCTGAAAGTGTTCCACGTCAAGTTACTGAAGCCAGTGTTGTTGCCAGCGAAAAGCACTCGGGGATCCCAGATGCTGCAGTCGATCAACCATCTACCGAACCTCAACAGAGCAGGACAATCAACCACGACATCCCAATGAACTCATGGCGAAAGCGTTTTGCACTTACAACAACAACTCCTGGAACGCTTTCAGAGTTTCTTAGGCACTTTTACCAGCCTATCATGATGCTCGGCATTCCAGCAGTCTTGTATGTTTCACTTCAATACGGAGCCTGTCTTTCCTGGGTTTCGGTAGTTGCGACAACGGAGTCTGATGCTTTCTCCACGGATCCATATAATTTCACTACGATCGGTATTGGAAACCTCAACCTTCCACCTTTTATTGGTGCCATTCTTGCAGCTTTCTACTCAGGGCCATTGAGCGATTGGTTGATTATTAGACTGGCTAAGAGAAATGGAGGTGTTTACGAGCCTGAGATGCGTCTCTATCTTACCATCTTCCCTGCTCTTATTGGTCCCTTGGGTCTCTTTATCTATGGCTTCAGTGTAGCAGCTGTAAGGCCCCCCATACATCCAAAGCTTTACCTTGTTGACAGACTTCATAGGGCGACCACTACATTATCCCCTGCGTTGGAGTAGCCTTATACGGATTCTCACAATCCTCCATTCAAGCATTAAGTTTGACATACCTTATGGACTCGTATGAAGAGGTATGGCTTCGCTGTAAAACATTATCTGTCAATCAAAGGCTGATGCATCGCAGATACTCGGTGATGCCCTTATTGGTGTTGCCTTCGTCCGAAATGCCATAGCAGCTGGGATAGTCTTCGCAGTCAGCCCTTGGATCGACAATCTTGGTTTCCATGATTGCTTCGTATCAATTGGATGTTTGTCTCTCTTTATAATGCTTTTGGCTGTTCCCATGATCATTTGGGGAAAGAAGTTCCGTGTTATGTGCAAGCACAGATATGCAGAGTATGCCAAAATGCAGCCTAACCGAGGCCGGGTACAAGGTCAAAAGTATTAATCGATACTAAGAATATTTGTCGGTGCACTTCCTGTGGCATCGATAGCAAGGTGATGAAGACAGCAAGGTTTTGGTAAGAAGCCACCGGTGTCAGCAGGCATCGACGTCGTTGTAGACGACGTCCATGCTCGCTGGCGTTGGTGGTACTTCTGTTGATTGATTATGTATGTTACATGGTGGGAGCTCCCAGTGTAAGTAAGTAAACGCAGGCATGGCCATGTGACCACACGGCAACATACACCACCAATGTTATTTTGGACATGGTATAAATATATATTTATTGAGGATTTTATCGTGCGGAAACTCTTTCGCATTACAGGAGTTTTGTTGCAGTTGTGTGGGTTGTTTGTAGTGCTAAGAGGGGTATAGTTTTCGGTCAATCAAAGCAGTTGAAAGAATTCATTCTGGTTTAGGTATCAATCCATCTACCTCGTATACTAGTCTAATATGATGATGACTGGCGGCTCTCATAAGAATCGTCAAAGCCATTCTACTGTATATACTAGCAGAGACTTCTGTGTCAGAATGGCCTTTTAATAGCACCATTTTTTAGAAAGTACAAAATGAGCATTTGAGATACACTAGGCAAGTATAGATGTGTCGCCCTATTGGATCTCATCATTGGTAGGGTGTGATTAGATGTCCGATTCTCCATAGGTAGCAGTCCTAGTAGAGTATTTTTAGTTACCCTAAAATCCGACAGTCGAATTGCTTCTTGCTGTCCCACTTGCTGCTCTGTGGGTAGTGGATACAATGAGAACCCCTGGCCATAAAAACTCCCGATTTCAAAGTTGTCCATGCCTCAGCCTATCCCGCCTATTTACTCTCCACGCGTTTAGCACTTCTTTGCAGATTCCATGTATACAGCTGCGGTGGTAGGGTAGTCCACAACGTGGCCATCAAGGACATCATCAAACGTGGCTGGTGCCGTAACCGAGACGGTGTAGTGCTTTCTTCCCTGAACGAACCACATCACAATGCAAATAATGAAAATGCCTCCGACGACTACAACCGTCCAGTTCATGTTTTCAATTTGTCCGACCACGGGCAAAAAGTAAGGCAACTGGTAGACGACGATCTGGAAGGCCAGCCAGCAAACTGAAAGGAAATTGACTACGAGTCCGAACTTCCCAAGCCAGAATGGGCCAGGCGTGGGTACTTTGCGTCCAGTGAGGAGATGTGCTGTGATGGGGATAATCAAAGCCAAACAGGAGAGTACCAGAGAACTTCCAACAAGTGCATTGAATGCCTGATCGGCAAAAAGATAGAGGAATCCTAGGAGGAGGACAATAAAGTCACCGAAAAGCTGTGCATACAAAGGTACTCCAAATCGCCGGTTGATTTTGCTGAGAGTCGTTGAAAAAGGCATACCGCCATCTCGGGAGAATGACCAGGTCATCCGTGCTTGCGTTAACTGCAAATCACAGCAAGCGACCCAAAGGCTGAGCAGGACGATGAACTGCAGGAAGAAAGCCCCGCCACGGCCGCCCTGCATGGATTGCAAGTAGACCTCCTGGGTGGGGTTCGGGGAATTCAAGACAGCATCTAGATCGCTAATACTGTACATCATGGCGACGATGTAACAGATACCAGTGACAAAGCCAATGCCAATTTGGCTTAGGATTGCCAAAGGAATATTGCGCTCAGGGTCTTCGGATTCCTCGCATAGATGGATGGTTCCATCCAGCAGACCATAAGCAAAAGCAGGATTGATAAGCCCAGTGAAAAAGCAGGCCGCATTGCTCCATCCAGTTTCTAGATCTGTTAGGCACCTCATCACCTCTAGCAAATTTTAGGACAGGTGCTCACCGTTCACCCAAGTCGCCCAGACGAACTTGTTCGTAGCGTAGTTGCCTCTTGAAACAATCACAATCATCAAGATGCTGATAACGCAAGCAATGCAACTAGATATATGGTCAGGCTCGAGGCGAAAGGCGGCGTGCGGGGCGGGATATTTACAGATAGTATAGCATAAATCTCGAGATATATGGCAATGTCCTGTTCAGGAAAATGGCATAGATTGCTGGACCAATCAAAGCAGCCATGTAGATAATGTCTAGCACATATCAGTCTCATAAATACCACTACGCATCATGTGTAAGCTTACACAAGGTCCAGCGGGGGACGTTGTAGGTTTCGTCGTAAAGTAAAACGCAACCTATCAGTTGGCTTGCCAAAAAAGCACAAACTGATGCCATGACGACAATCCACGAGAAGGTGTTGAAGTAACCAACAACCCATGACAGAAACCGACCATACTTGGGACCACCAAGTTGTCCAATCCAGTAGTATGCCCCACCAGAGGTGGGCCATGCTGAGACTAGCTCAGCGAGGGATAAAGCGACGATGCCGTTGCCGATGGTCATGAGAATAAAGCCGTAGATGATGGCGGAGGGGCCACCCTCATAGATTCCTAGCTGTAGAGCACCACTCTGCGTAGTCCAAGTAGCAGCCATGGCCTGCACAATACCGAGAAGTCCCCAACGTGTCCACTGCAGTCACAAGTCAGCAAGAATGTACCAAAATATCAGATTGCGCAAAGGTTTGGGAATTTCATACTCTACGTTTCATGACTTGCTTGTATCCTGTACGAGCAATAAGCTCTTTCGCATCTTTCTCAGCTTGTGCTGTCACGATAAGATCATGGTCTAGAACTTCAATAGCATCGGCGGACGAGCCGCCGTGCCCCTCGACATCTCTCATTGTTGATATCGTTTGGCTGAATGGTCTCGAGCACAGGTGCCGCCAAAACAGGAATCTTGAACTGATGTGAGGATCTGTGCCGTTATGGTAACATTTATATGCATGATCTCAGGATGATATTGGCTCCTAAGCTAAATGCAGGGCAGGACAGCAGATATGGTACCAGACCGGTTGACCAGACTCCCGATGCCGCCGGCAAGATAAAGGATCCTGGAAGCTGGGCCATATCAGCACGGTCATGGCATCATCTCCTGACAGGTGGGCTCGCCATGCTCAATAGAGCATGTAACGGCCGTCATAGGTAAGTGGATTACCCTGGCCAGTAGATTAGTACCCCGCCACACACGGGGGTTTAATTCATTCAAGCATTACGGCCAAGGAATGCTTATCTGGTGGCCCTGATTGGCGATAGGCGAGTCTCTATGCCAGGTATGCTCATCCCCATCTATGCATTGGTCTAGGAGACCGTGATAAGGACCCTTTTCAGACCATGACCATGGAAAGGAATCCCTCAACGTACGCACCTCTTTACAGTTCTGCAGTCTGGACTTTGGACCCACGAAGATCCCATCATTTCCCCTACACAAAAGCGATTATATACTGAAAGTAAGGTCTGTCCAAATAGTTATTAGGAACCTAGGTCGCTACATAGAGACCCACTTACGATATCTACAATGTCGTCAACTACGGTCGCAATTACCTCTGCCACTCAGCCTCAGTATGAATATTTTTACCAAGATGGTCGGTTCGGCGCTAAGCGTGAAGTTCTGACTGGGGATAAAGCTTTCAAAACATTCACCGAGATTCCGATTGTCGACCTAGCACCGGCATACAGCGATAAACTCGAAGACCGCGAGCAAGTTGCCCGCAAGATCGCTGAGGTGTTCGAGACGGTTGGGTTCATGTATATCAAGAATCATGGCGTTGATCAGGCAATAATCGATGAAGCATATCGTGTCACGAAGGAGTACTTTGACCTTCCAACCGAAAAAAAGATGCAGAATTTCAACTATAAGAACGATGGGCTTCGCGGGTACGAGGCGCTGTACAGCGCAAGACTCGACGAGAGATTTAAAAAAGGCGGTATGTAATAGACTTACATGCTCACCATGCCAATCAAGGATTCTGGCTGATCTAGTGTCCGACAACATAGAGAAGAAAGAAGGCTACACATTCAGTTACGACGAAGAATGGGACATGGTTCCACCCAATCTGACAGAAGCTCAAAGGGCCTTGCACTATATAAATCAATGGCCTGATGAAATTTTCCCAGAGTTTAAGACGGGGATGATGACCTACTGGTCGCATATGCTGACTCTTGGACGTCGTTTGATGCGCTTGTTTGCTTTGGGCTTGGACGTGAATGAGGAGTACTTTGACAACATGATGAGAGCACCATTAGCAACTATCAGAACACATCGCTATTCTCCCATGGATCCGAACAATGAAGACGAGAACGGTATTGGCGCACACACAGACTTTGAAAGTATGTCTTGCTTTAGTGTCCTAAGGAAGGCAGGTTGACTGACATACTCTCACAGCTTTCACTATGCTCAGTCAAGATAGCATAGGAGGTTTGGAGATCCTCAACTTGAACGCTCAATGGATCCCTGCTCCTCCAATCGAGGGTACATTTGTTGTAAACGTTGGAGACTGGCTACAGCAAGCATCCAACGGTCGCTTTGTATCTACAGTCCATCGGGTCAAGCGGTTGACTGGCAACCAGCCACGCTACTCTATCCCATTTTTTTTCGGCTTGGACTTTGATGCTTACTGCGACGTACGTGTGGGGGAAACCTTAGAGTCCATGAAAATACGCTTACTATTGCTAGGTTCTCCCAACATGCCAATCCCCAGAGAATCCCCCCAAATATAAGCCGCTTAACATTAAGGAAGTAAGTTATCCTTATATGCTAGATATAGTATATGGAATTGACCATGTGACAGTATCTCGTAGGCTTAAGGAAGAAGCAAGAAGCAAGGCTTGCAAAGAGGAAAGCAGAAGTTGAGGCAGGAATTGTGTCACCATTCGACTCTTATTAATAACTTCGTATAAAGAGGCTTCATTGCAGTGATAAATCGTAAAAATGTAAACTTATATGAGAAAACGTTATAATCGGTCTATCATTCGTGCTCTTAATCAATAAACTCA